>OLMO02000231.1:22202108-22216742 GCA_900291935.2 Cassiopea xamachana
GGTTTTGTGGTGGTGGTTTGGTGGTGGTGGTTTGGTGGTGGTGGTTTGGTGGTGGTGGTGGTGGTGGAGGTGGAGGTAATGATGGTAGTAATGGTTATAGTGATAAAGATGGTGATAGTGGTCATAATGATCGTGATGAAATGAAAAGAGTATCCTTGTCACAGTGTTCCTACGATTGCGCGGAAAGATTTTATGATGAAAGTTGTGGCGTAATAAATTTTATCTCTTCTACCTCCTTGCGCGTGTACGTCATTTCCGTAAGATGTCATTTTATTTCCGATTACAGGTTTTACTGACACTTGTCCAAACTGTCCTGGTGGTGATCCAGGTCAAATAGGAGACCTTGGTGCTGTAGGCAGGATTGGTCCAGTCGGCTCGCCAGGTCCAAGAGGCTCAGTTGGTGAGATGGGAGCAGATGGACCACGAGGAGAAAGTGGTGCTGCAGGTCAAAGAGGAGCCCGGGTATGTGGATAACATTTAATTCATCATTTTGAATATGTGTCTAAATTTATTTCATCACTCGAATATTTGTGCTTATGTTGTTGCTGCTGGTGTTGTTGTTGCTGCTGTTTTTGTTGTTGTTGCTGCTGCTGTCATAGAAATTACGTTGAAAAATGCAAATCCTTAGCCGTATATTTTGGTCCAAATTAAAGCACAGAGATTTTTATTTAGGGAATAACTTGAAAAAGCACCGAAATTAATGTTTTTAAAGCTCATAATGTCAAAGTGAGACCTTTTTCAATATATCTAGTAGAAGAAAATATGCTTTCGCGAATATTGCTGGAATCTGATAAATATTGCTTTTAAAATTATATCCTTCAAAGTATTAAGTTAAAGTTTTTGGTGTCCACGTCAATTCGATTTCAACATTCTCGTGAAGTATGCATTCCCGTGAAATTGATCAGTTGGTTAGAAATGGCAACCTTAACCTGCCCCGTACCTTGAATCCTCGAATTAGCCCCCATGAGGGCTTCTTTATTTTTTGGATTTTTTGCGTGGGACTTCTTCGAAGGGAGGCTTATTCGACACGGACTTAAAAAAGTTTTCTTGGTGTGCAAATGTGCAGCCCGGACAGTTTAGCTCCTTACTGTTCAAGACTTATTGTATTAATGGCGGGATAAATGGTGGGAGCCTAGTCATTTCACTAAAAGTTTGTGCTGTGCAGCCTATCGATTAAAAAGATTTTTTATGAGACTATATACTGTCTTCATGTCAATGAAGAAGAATATTGCTGTGGTGAACAAAAATAACGAGTGTAGCTCACAAGCATACCGCAAATCCTTGAGTTAGCCTCCTGGGGGGCTTATTTGAAAGGGGGCTTATTTGAGGGGGCTTAATAAATTCTCCTGGTAGTTGGTGATATTCAAGTTCAAATTTTTCTACTAATAAACTATTTCTTCGACGCTACACATACAAGCAATAGGGTATTTTTTAACAGACAGGCAAATTTTCGTTAATTAATGACTGGTTTTTCTTTCCTAGCACCATAAAAAACTAACAGACTCTGAAAAGGTGCAGTCACATGCTTGGGTGGGGGCTTATTAACAAATTTGTAGCTCAAATGTTGAGGTTTATTCGAAGGGGGGCTTATGCGAGGGAGCTAATTCGTGGATTTACAGTAACTATCGACAATGTTTTGTTTTTGGCAGGAGTCCCCTTTCATGCATTCGCACTATGCGAATGGTCACGTATGCTAAACGGCAGCCCTTTGTCACCTCACTTATTATGTATCTGAATGTTATAAGATGTGCAGCTCTTCAACAGATATTGTTTCTCAAGAAGCCATCGAATAAAATCTATTTGCAAATGGAATGATACCAAAATGTAGACACAATAAGTATAGTTACAGCCTATTTTGGAATAAAAGAATCTTTCTTCCAAATATTTAATTCATATTTTTGATTTTATCAAAGGGTGATCGTGGTCAACCAGGTGGGAGAGGTGCACCGGGGCAGAAAGGAGAAGTGGCAGATCCGCCAATTTCGATTCCAGGTGAAAAAGGAGAGGTTGGTGAAAAGGGGGAACCAGGACCCAGTGGACGCAGAGGAACTATCGGACCAGAAGGGCCTCGAGGAACCAAAGGAGAGCGTGGTTTAACTGGGATATCACCAAGAAAGGTAATTTTAGAACATAAGTGTATATATTTGGTTTTACAATTTCTGACAAGTTTGACTCGGCTCCTTTGCTGGCCTTCAGGGGTATGCAACTTCAAAAATTATAATGAAATTGGTCATGATTGACTTGGTGCACGTTTTTTTCAATAAAACGTGCACGTGAAAACGATGGTTTTTTAATGTGCGGTTCTAAAAGAATTTTTTGAGTTCAAATGAAAGATATGTGTAGCCGACAAGTTTATTATTTAGTGGCCTAAGGATGTAAGAGAGTAAATAAAAGTAAACATGTTAAATTTATGTAGGAGCCAATAGAAGAAATGTACCATAAATGGAATTGCTAGAGGTATTAGCAGGTATCTACCTCTTTGCTAAAAGCAGGAAGTTCAATCCCATCTGAAACTAGAATTTAGTTCTTCAACACAGCATTTCTGGATTTTATATGCAGTTCTAAATTTTCCTTTAAAAAATGCCTGAAGAAAACCATCATTTGGCCTGAGCCTCAATTTTCTTAGCTTTTTCTGAAATTGAGCTTGAGATTCTATTAACATTTTCTGAACTTTTTTTTACTGAAGTAACTAGCTGAAAATGGGTTACGCTTTCATTAAGCCTCATTTTCTTTTAGCTCTTTTCTTGTAAAAAAAACGTGTATTTTTAAAGGGGATTTAATATACTTTCCCCATTATTGTATCATTTGTACTGATGTTCGCGGTGCATTGTGGTCGTTCTAGTGACGTTCATAAGCCTAAAAGCCTTGGATACTCGTGTTGATAAGCAGACTCTGTGTCCTGATAGGTTGTCATGTTTAGTGATCGTGTTATGCACTTATGATTAAACACGGCCCCTCCCCCCTGGAAGAACAGTCTTAGATTTACTCTAATTTTTCTTTTCTTCATGTAAGCTGTATTTTAAACTACTATGGTGTAGTATTTAGTTTACGTTGTTGTAGCTGATGGTTATTCGTGTTAAAAGTAAATTCAGAGTTTATACTGAACCGCGAAAACCTGGAAAATATTCCATTTTTACCAAAGATCAGAGAAAACCTGGAATAATCAGGGAAGTTTCTATGATATTTGTCGAAGTCAGGGAAAAGTCAGGGAAATTATGTTTTTTTTAGTCCATCTATCATTTTCATCAACTCTTTCGTGATTGTTTGGAAAGTGGTAGTTCAATTCTTGTCCATAGATATGAAATTTGTCACTTTGCATAGTGCTATAGCAAGTATATATATACATTATATATATATATATATATATATATATATATATATATATATATATATATATATATATATATATATATATATATATATATATATATATATATATATATATATATATATTACCTATCTCTTAGACTCAGTGCTGTTTGCCCATTTTTGTACATATGTGAAATGGGGTTCAGGGAAAAGGTGGGTGTTTTTGACTATCAGTCAGGGAAAAGGCGGGCGATTTTGTTTTGCGTATGAACCCTGAGGTTACTATGAATATGAATGTGACTGATGTTTATATATGCAACTTCCTTTTGAAGTTTTATAGCATTTTAATTATTTGTCAGTGGTGGAAACTTTGCTATTTACCGTGTTTTGGGGGGAGGGGCCAAAATTCTTGAATGTTGCCGGTTATTTCCACCTGTGAACAATTATATTAGCGACTTGGTCATAAGTCCACTATTACTGGTAGCGAGTGCTCCCCACCCCATGCATCCTACACTTTTCTTAACCTGTTTGGGATATTCTCCTGTATATGAAGTTCCTTTATTTTCTCTTTTAAACGCCGCCATGTATTTGACGCCGCCTTATATTGAATGCCATCGCGGTAGTTGAAGAGGATGTTTGATATAGGAGCTTTTTTTAATTAAACAGATTGGCGGTTAAAAATTGTTTTTTGTATTTGTAATTTATTGTAAATGTATTTGTGTATTTTGTAAATTGTGTTGTATTGTATGGTATTGTATTGTATTGTATTATAAATTGTATTGTAAATTGTATTGTAAATGTATTGTGTAAATTGTATTTTTCCAACATCTCGAGAAGCCGTTACATCAGGAAATTTGCCCTAAACTATTATCAATACATCAACTGTTTTTTTCCTGACTACTACAGGGTGAGCGTGGTTTCCCTGGTGAGCCTGGAAGAAGTGCTGCAAAAGGCATCAAGGGTTCTCCTGGTGAAGTTGGCGTGGCAATCACAGGCACGACTGGTGCAAAAGGCGACCAGGGAGATCCAGGTGGTGCAGGACCTCCTGGTGACCAGGGTATTCGTGGTCCCAAAGGTTTTCCTGGAACTGGACCAAATGGAGGTGGTAAGTTAATTTTTTGGCTAGTATCTGTTGACTATTTGTACTTTTGTGTTAAGTGTTTTAAGCAAATACCCCTCAGTGCCAAATAAATGGGCGTCTTAATGAACAAAGGATGAGCTTGTTTCTATGTATTTCGAAAGCTGGGCTCTTATTAAGTGAGAGCTGGGAAATGCTAATCATCGTGGAATTTAGGGTCGTGAGTTTTCCATACTCTGCAAACCACTAGGCGTGATATAGTTTCTGGCTCTTGTAAAGTTATGGTATCTTGTTAAAACCATGGTTGAAGCTGTGACCGCTATCTTCTTCTCAAGACAATGCTTCTCAGACTGAAAAGTAGGAAAATTATTAAGTGGGGGGGGTCCTAGATAGCTGCAGGGGATGAGACAGGTTTCGAAAAAGTGACAGACGACTACTTCCCCGTTTCTCCAGCACTGAAGAGTAGGAGATTTGGGCCAGAAGAGAATTGTGTTAAGCAGATTCCATGGTAGTATTTATTTTAAAAACAGTAGAAGCAACGTTTGTGGATTTTATTTGAAATATTTTTGTCTTGATCATTTGCTGGCATCTTTTCGTATTATTCCGCGCCCTGAAAATCTTTTGGACGGTTTGTTTTGATGCTCAAAAAGATTGGGAAGAAATGAATTTGCAAATTTCAAAATTTTGAAGAAGTTGCAAAAGGGAATGTATTTTATATACTAATTGACTATAAGCATCAGTACATATTGGCTTGTTTGTGATCACACGTAGTCATTCAAACTGTGTGTAGATTTTGTGGCTGAAATAATTTAATATCTGAAATAATTTAGCATCTGAAATCATTTATTACCTTAAGTAATTTCGTCTCAGCCAGCGAACTTTTTCATTGCATAGTTTACTCCTTATTCTTGTAGCTTTGAAAGTCAAAGGCCTACCTGGAAGTGTGGGTGATGACGGGGATCCTGGGGAAAAAGGAAGTCCTGGCCAAAGGGGAGACACTGGAGAAGACGGAGATACAGGCGAGCCAGGCCTGCCATCCCCCCTTGCCAGCAGAATACTCAATAGTAATGCCATCTTCCTTTTGATTTGTGCTTTTTATTGTGTACCGGTGTGATGGCTCAGTTGGTAGAGCGTCTGCCTCACAATCGGAAGGTCGATGGTTCGAGCCACGGCCGAGTCATACCAAAGACTTTAAAAATGGTACTCGCTGCCTTTCTCCTCTGGCGCTCGAAACATGAGAAAGGAGTGGGGAAGTTAAACACGCGGAGCCACCAGTGGACCAGCCCCCCGCTGTAGCCCTCACTGCATCCGCATACGCGTGGCCTAGGGCTAAGAAACGGAGATAGGCGCCGCCCTATGCGCCATTGGGCGCGGGAAGGACTTTTACTTTGACTTTTGACTTTTTATTGTGTGAATTTGCTGTGGGTAAAAGTTAAACCCTGATTTTATGATTGATATTTTCAAGGACAGGAGAGTATCGTATGAACCTCGGAAAGGATCCGATACACTTTTACCAGTTGTCAAAACAACTACATATGGCATTGAAATGCTCAATTTCATTGGAAATAAACTCTGGCAAATCCTGCCGTCATCATCAAAAAGCATTCCAAATCTAGAAATTTTAAGAAAGGTATAAGATCTTGGAGATCAGAATCACGCGGCTGCTTGATCTGTAAAACTTATATTGATAATTTAGCTTTTGTTTAATTATGTAAATAGTTGGTATTAATTCGTTTTCTTTTTAACTATGTGCTTATTAGCCAACTTTACATAAAGTATTTATTATATTATATTTATTATTTTATATTATATTTATTATTTTTATATTTATTATTTTATTTATTTCTTCGCATTTGTGACATTATAACTTTTGGTTATCATTTTGCCCCATTAAATTGAGAATTTTTACTTTTAGACACGGCTTCACGTACTGGGAAAAAGGGAGAGAAGGGCTCGAGAGGACCTGTGGGTGACCAAGGTCCAAAGGGCTCCGTTGGCGAAGATGGTGCCAAGGGTGCAAAAGGACAAACAGGCCTTCAGGGAAAGCAGGGACTTAGCGGTAAGTCCGTGGTTTTGTATCATTACTCATGTAGTCAGGAAAGTCAGGAAAGACAGCATCAAAATTTAGAAAATTAGTGAAGTTAAAAATAGGCATGGAAGTTCTAGGGGTTTTTTCTTAGAGGTCGAAGTGTTAGCATAGTTAAGTTGTCAGGCAAATTTGAAGAATGGCATCCCTTTAGCATAAGGGAACTTCCCATCCGGAACCATTTCAAAATGCAATTGAAAATGCATTTGATGAACTGAAAACAAATCTATGTTGTTGTATTTATTATTCTGCTCTACTTTAGGTTATAAATTAGATCAGATTGTTTTTATTCATTTTATTTTAACATAGCTGAAGGTTTCAGGGTGTAAAAATAGGTCGAAATGAAAAATGAAATGAAGGAAAGAGTTTAGTTGTTAAGTCTTGTTCTATCTCCTGAGCTCAATTTCTGCAGATACTCCCTCCCGGCCGTCCTATAATTAATTGTTTTCTCTGGCAAGGGAAAGTGTCGATTTTACCCAAAGAATTCCGGGATTGATCTCTTCTTGGTAATGTGTATGGACCTCGTATGTTCTACTCCAGGGATGTGCCGATGGGGGCTGGTGTGGAGGGGGCGTTGTGTGGACCCCATGTGTTCTACTCATTTGCTCAGTGTCTCTTTATAATCTGAATTCAATAGATACCCTTTCCTGCCCTTGCAGTTCTACACGTCCGGACTTATGTTTGAGAGTGGCATTTAGTAACTGACATTGTTAAAAGGCGAAGTAAAGCAACTGAACTCCAAATAACAAAGATCTGCTTTTAACTACATAGGGATAATGATTTGGAACGAACTACCTGTAAATGTTAAACAAGCAAGTAATAAACAGATTTTTAGGAAAAAGCTAACAGCAGTTAAGAACAGGCTGAAGAGGATAAATTTTTCAAGAGGGCAGTTGACGTGGGGAATAGACAGATAGATCTTATATTATTTAAGGCTGGATTTATATGATAGAGTTAAGCTTTTCTTTTGTTTTACAATTTAAATTGCAGGTCCACATCAGCCATCTTTAGGCTGCCATATTGCAAACCTGCATAGCAATTGCCATATACGTTTGTCTTATGTTTATAGGCTGTGACATTGGACCACTTAATAATAGGAAGCGTGACGTGGCTTTCCTGCTTGATAGCTCTGCTTCGCTGCGAAGGAGCAACTTCATGGCCCAGAAGAGTATAGTAAAACAGATTATTAAAGATTACTACCCAGTTTCAGTGGATGGAAATAGGATTGGCGTCATACAATATAGTGATAATGCAAAGATTGAAGTCAATTTTAACGAGTACTTTACCACAAAAGATTTGAACACATCAATCGACGGTATACCCTTTACGAGAGGTGGATCAAGAATTGACCGGGCACTGAAACTAGCAAGAGACGAGTTGTTTACTACTGCTAATGGTGCTCGTAATGGCGCTGAAAAGGTAATTGCTATCGTCCTATTTCTGTAGCGTGCATAAATTTGGCATAAATTAGCACTGAATTAGCTACTGCAAATAGTCAATTTTGAATTGAAGAATTTATTATATACTGAAGTTTTAAAAAATTATTTTTGTTCATTTTCCAATTCACCAGTTGTTTGTGCCTATGTGAGGCGTATGCCATGGAATCCCGAATATAGTCCCCCAGCATACAAGCCCCTCTTTATATTGAATTACCCTTCCGAATACTAGCCCCCCCTAGTATAGGCCAAGGGCTTACATGTGGAATTCAGTGTGTATAGTTAGGATGATTTGATATTTTTGATTGGTAAAGATTAGAGGTCCTCTGCGGAGACGCTCGTACTTGCATATGCCTGTCAAAAATGAAATGCACGAAATGATGTGGCTCCATGTAGAAGGAGAAAAATGGCATTGACTTGCATGTGGACCATCTTGTTTTTGACAGTAGTTCTCTCTTTTATAGATATTAATTCTTCTCTCCGATGGATATCAAAGTTCGGCAGCGGATATGGAATCACCAATTAACATTGCCAACGAATTGAAAAAGCAAGGCATGAAAATCTTTGTTCTCGCAGGTGGCCCAGAAGTAGACATCAACCTTATCAACCAAATTGCCTCAGACAGGCGATACGTCGTGGAGGCTAAGAACTTTGAGGAACTCTTCAGACAGCCAGCATCTTTGCAAAGTGCATTTGTTACCACAGCAGGCTGTGCCAAAGGTTTGAATAGTTGGATTTATCTCAGACAATTCAAATTTTATTAACGCCAGTATGCTCTAGACTTCAAAGACTGATAAGAAAATCTGTAAATGGAGCCATATTTAAAGTGCTTAGCTTCATCGGGTAATATTTTCCATGCCTCAAGTATCTATTTGATCGCCCTCTTTTTAAAAGAGGGTTTTTTATAGATAAGAGGCTTGTTTTCAATTTTGCTTGACGGGGGGGAGGGACTTAATAGAGCTTCTATGGTAATCACATTGGTGGTCAAGACCTCATAGTGAACTAATCATTTTGAGCTTTTGCTTGGAAATCGTGATAATTTCCCTTTTTGATGCAAGGATTTCCGCTATTTAGACAATAATTCAAGGATTTTACCCATCACTATTTTTGCAGGAGAACCTGGGGAACCTGGAGATGTTGGTGACCCTGGTATCATTGGAAACGCAGGACCTAAAGGAAGAAAAGGGGCGAAGGGGGTGTCATTTAGCGGTGAAATTGGTCCTCGTGGCCAGAAGGGACTGAAGGGAGAGCCTGGTGTTGGCATTCAAGGAGAGCCTGGTAGACAAGGTTTAATGGGCTTCCCCGGTGCAAATGGTATTTATAATATATACAATATATATTAGTATAGTATTTTATATTAATTGTATTGCGTATTAGCTCCATACTTAGTTATCGTGGTTTTTGTTGCTTATCAGAATTTCTACTCAATATCGAAGTTTTCGGAACTCTATTATTGCCAGGGATGATCAAAACTTCTTTTTTGTGATGAAAGAATTGATTTTGAGTAGTTATTTTCATTTTACGCTTTATATCTTATACTGTGTTCGTTATGTATCATTTAGAATACCCATTCGTTAGCTGCACTTATTGTTATGGTGTTATTTTTGTTAATTTATCTATAAGTTCTCTTTGCATCTTTGGACATTCCTGCAACTTCTTCATTCAGATATGTACCAATCTGGATATTAGCACTGGCCCTACTAACTAGCTATATAATTACTAAGTTAACTGGCATAATAATTCACACAACTTCTTACGAATTTTGTATTCGAAATAAACCACGGACTGACTCAGACCGTCTATCCTACTAACAGTTTTCTTTTCTCCTTTGGCTCTTTATGTTAGTGTTACCTACTTGTTTATTTTTATTTCTCTTTTTTCGCTAGAAATACCTGTAATTATACAAGCTGACTACAAATTACATAGCACTAAAGAGATTTGTATTTTTGTGTTTAGTTATATATATATATATATATATCTATATATATATATATATATATATATATATTTTTATTTATTTATATTTATATATATTTATATATATATATATATTTTTATATATCTATATATATATATATATATATATATATATATATATATATATATATATATATATATATATATATATATATATATATATATATATATATATATATATATATATATATATATATATATATATATATATATATATATATATATATATATATATATATATATATATATGTATGTTGTTTTAAGCTTTACCACCTTAGAAAATTTCAAAATTAATAAATAGATTCTCATGAAAAAGTTCCAACTCTTACAACGTTTTGCCGTAGCATCAGTATCTACTGATGAAGCTACGGTGAAACATTTTAAGAGTTAGAATTTATATGAAAATGAAGTTATTCATTATTGTCAGATATAGTTTGCTGTTGTACTTTGCCATGTTGTTTTAAATGCACATAAATAGAAGCTGGTGAATGTTGTGATGTGATATTATGACACTAGTAACCAGTCCCGTTTCAGTTAAGTTAATAGAAATTATTAGTGATGACGGCTTGAAAATATATTTTTAGAATTTTAATATTTTGACTGCATGGAGTGAGAGAGCACCAAATATTAGACATTCTTTGACAATTTTAGGTGAATATTGTCAAAATGGGATGAGATACGACCATTTGACGATTGAAAACTTGCCGTACCAGACACAAAATACATTGATTTGATAGGAACCATACCAGCATTCAATTGCCTATATCTCGGTCATTATATTTAAGATTGAGCTGAAATTTGTCAATGGTAGCTATTTTAAGTGCTTTTCCAGAATTTAAAGCCAAAATTAAATTATTCTAGGCATATAATATCAATTTGAAGCTTGCAACATTTTCAGATCCCATCCTCGTCGTCGCCAACGTTGTATTTTGTTTGAGCTTCAAATTCATAGGGCTAGTCTCCATCGCAATCTATTCCTAATTTACTAAACTGAAATAGGACTGGGTACTAGTGTCATACTATTACATCATAACAATGAATATGCCTCATGTAGTGGGAGTCTCTTGCAAGCATATTGCTTATGAAAGAAGAAGCAGTTCAGCTTGAGTGTGAGGCCAAGCTATCAAAGTGACATTTTCTCCATTACGTACTTTTTACTGATCTCTCAAGCAGGCAACATCCGAACCTAGCCTTTTTTAACATTAGAAAATTAGAACCTTCAGCGATTCTTTGCCTTTTTCTTGTATATTAAGGTAGGAAAAACTTTGTTTTTTGCCTACAATTATAAAAGTATTTGCCAAGAGCTGACAATGTTTCTTAGCAGTAAATACGTGTTATCACTTTCTTTCCTTAGGCTTGAAGGGTGACCGGGGAGACATTGGAGATCGTGGGCCTAAAGGTATCCCAGGAAGCCCTGGAGATGCAGCTTCACTTGGGCTACCTGGCCAGAAAGGCTTCAAGGGGCTTCCCGGGCCGAAAGGAAGATCTGGAGAGAAGTGTACGTTCTATGTTTCTGTTTCTTATTAGATTATTTGATAAAAGAGCTTTATAGGGCTATAGACATTACAATTCAAGTTCCTTGTCTTACTTTAGACCATGAGCATTTATCCTAAAAGTGAACTACCTTAAATTCTCTTTTTGGCCCCCCTCTCCTATAAGCCCCCTTTTTGAACCAAGAAATTTATTAAGCCCCCCTCTCTTTTAAGCCCCCCTAGAGTATGTTGAATACTACCAAGTGTAACTAAGCCTCATAGAAGTAAGTAAACTGAGCTAGATCACGCTTTGAAAGCAATAGTTCTCAAGCTATCAAGAATTAAACTCATTCATTGACTTTCTGCGGTTGAAAACGTTCTATATCAATGGTTACAACACAATTTTTCAATTTTGTTTGTTCTGCTGTGAACTAATGATGTATAAACTAAACAATATGAGTATTTTTCTCTATTTTTAAACAGCAAATATTTTGTTAACTCTTGAAAATATTCAAGAAATTTATTAAGTCCCCCTCTCCAATTAGCTCCCTCTAAAGTGCTTAAAATGATTAAGCCCCCGGGGCTTAGTAGAGAATTTTCGTTACCCTACTCTTTCGTTCTTATTTTTCTGTGATATTCGTCAAATCTAATTTTACAGTATGTCAAGAGGTGCTGAAAACAGATCTGGCATTTTTCTTGGATAGCTCTGCCAGCCTTGGACCCGATAATTTCAACAAGTCAAAGCGTTTCGTCAAGACCATTCTCAATGCCTTCGACATTAGCCCGCCGAATACCCATGTCAGTGTCATTACTTACTCCTCAAACAATACAATCGAATTTGACTTCGAAAAGCATACAAATAAAGGAGAGCTATTCAAGGCATTGGATGATATACCATATCGCTCAGGGAGATTTACGTACATAGACTCTGCCCTAATAACAGCGGACCAGGATGTTTTCACAACAAGAAACAAAGCCAGAAAAGATGCATATCAAGTAGGTTCCTTTCCATTTTTTCATGAGAAATACCCTTACCCTTTAGAAATATAAAATTTTGAAATGTAAAATATTATTTATAACATTATGAAACTTAAATAATTTTTGTTCCGCATCCGTCAATTTTTTGGAATTTCTCTGAAACCCCTTCTTATAATTTCATTTTTGTTACATACCCTTCTCAAAAGCGTCTGGCCCCCCTCATGACTAATTCTTATTAACTACTCCCTAATGAACTCATGACCGCAGCACTCAATGACGACCTTAGGAATTTACATCTTTGGCTCAAGGGGAATAAACTATCTCTAAATGTAGCCAAAACCCAATCTTTGCTCATTTCTACTAAACATAGGCAAGCCGTTATGAAGGACCAGGCAGTGATACTAGCTCTTGATATCTGCAATGAACCAGTAGTGGCTGCTAAAAACATCAAGTACTTAGGGGTGTACATTGATAAATCCTTGGACTGGAAGAAGCACATCCAAGAAGTTTCGAAAAAGGTTTCGCGGTCCTTGGGAGTAATTAAGTATTGCAAGCGATTTTTACCATTCGACACATTGAAGTGTCTCTATAAAAGCATTTTGGACCCACACTTCCGATATTGCTGCCCAGTCTGGGGCGTAGCTGGGGCATCCGAAATAAATCATTTACAAAGGCTACAAAATCGCGCTGCTAGAATAATCACTAGTAGCAGGTATGATGCTCCAAGTAAGATGCTCATCAAACAATTAGGATTGAGAACAATTGAAGAAATTATTCAATATGAATCACGAGTTATGGTTTATAAATCAGTAAATGGGCTTGCTCCACAATACCTCCAAGATATATTTACTCGAAATTCTGAAAATCCTTCCTACGAGCTTCGTAGCACTACTACTGATCTTCATATCCCTAAACGAAATACGGCCAGTGGACAAAAAGGGTTCTCGTTCCGGGGATCAAAATTGTGGAACAGCCTCTCAGCTGAGATAAAGTCGGCACCAACCTTAATCAGTTTTAAAAACTTGAGCCAAAATTGACTTCTATTTTAGTATTTTAGTATTTATGTATTTACCTTACCTATTTATATATTTGGCTTTGTTCTTAATTTATCGTTAGAGGATAATTGTAATTAGGTTTTTTTTAGATTTTAATGGTATCTTTGTATGTAAATGGAGGGCCCCTTGAAAACCAGCTACGGCTGAAGGGATACCCTCCCTAAACATGTTTTAATAATAATAATAATAATAATAAATAATAACTCAGAGCATTATTAGGAGGCCGATAAATTGTTTTCCCCCAGTACAAACACTACAAGCGAGCATTTTCGATACCAAAAGCCTGTTTTGAAACCGTTTTCTATATTCCCATAAATTTCTGCCTTTCCCATATATCGGAGCTCATGATTTTCTTTCAGGCCGCTCTTCTCCTCACCGATGGCCAGCAATCCACGAGACCGGCTGGCGACCGTTCTTACAACTTGGCAGAACTTGCGAAGAAATTGGGCAACCGCGGAATTCGTGTTTACGTAATTGGTGTTGGTGCCGAAGTAGATAGGTATCAGTTGAGATCAATGGTAGAAGCTGATCACCATCTCTTTTTGAAAGATGACTTCAACCAATTGAATGCCAGAATTGAAAGAGAATTGGTAGAGCTCAACGACCTGGGCTGCCTTGGTAAATATCAACAAATAGTTTCCCATGAGTATACCAAAAGTTTTCGTGATCCCAGCTGTTTGCTTTAATGATTTATTCAATATCATGTCATAAGTGCAACCTCATCTTGAAGACCTTCAAAACCATGAAAAAATTCAAGCTATTCTTGTAATGCCTGAGTTATTATGTCCCAGGGGCGGATTCGCATTGTCGCACAAGTACATATTGTAGAGCACATAATTTATATCTTGAATTGTTGTTTTGATAATCAACAAGTAAAAAGTATTCTTCACTTGGCCATATACATTTGACATCATTGACCACACCCATTTGCCACGCCCAATATATGACAGTCATGAATTTTTCCCTATCGGCCCCTGGTATCACCTGTGATGGTGACAGTGGCTTTTTAGCTTTGTTGAGTCGTTTTCTTTTTTCATGATCTTTTCTAATTATTCTCTATTCTCTAGTAGTTTTTCGTTCTTATTGTATGTAGAACCTTAGAAAGTTTAAAGTAAATCAGAAACAAGCGAAATGGGCCATACATACACAAGTTTTGACCTCCATCCTGGCATACTCTTAAATCTTTATAGCCCCTACTCATACGATGTCTAGATTGCGTTACCCTCCTCCCCCCCCCCCCCCC
>OLMO02000231.1:22243718-22254803 GCA_900291935.2 Cassiopea xamachana
AGAGAACTGTAACAGGTGTTTTATTTTTCTCTGAGAAATGTAAATTTTTTAGGGGAATCCAATATAATTCATTACTGAACAGGATTTTATCATCATCAACATTATTGTCTCACCGCCCCATTCACAAAGCCATTAGTATACCGACTGTGATTATTTCATAAAGCGGTTCATAAGAAGTGACAGGAACTTGGAGGGTGAATGGGACATTGACATCCCTCCATAAATTTCTCTTTAAGCACATGCAATCCTTTGTGATTTGATACGTAGTAGTTAAGGGGCTTTGCCCCTCCCTCCACATAGTTATCACGGTGTCCACCTGCAATGCAGTGTCAGGTTTCATATTGCATTCTAGGTGGGAAACAACAGAAAGATGGCAGATATCAGCTCCCAGTAGTGTGTCTTGTCTGTAACTTTCCACCTCCTACCAAGTTAGCTCCTCCACTGCTCACCATTGGTATGGTTGAAAATCTTTTTCATGAAATGGGTCATGCAATGCATTCTATGCTTGCTCGTACAAGATACCAACATGTCACAGGTACAAGATGCTCTACAGATTTTGCAGAGGTGCCCTCTGTCTTGATGGAGTCATTTGCCTTAGATCCCAGGGTCTTGAGAAGATTTGCAAAACACTATGCCACTGGCCAAAGCCTATCAGAAGAGTTCATAGAAAAGCTTCACCTGTCGAGGACGATGTTTACGTCACTAGAAGCGACAACACAAGCTTTTTATGCCATTGTTGATCAGGTGTTTCATGGAAAACATCCGCTTGGGAAGTCAACCACATCAGTACTGGCTCATTTGCATAATGCTTATTTCCCGATTCCTTATGTGAAAGGTCAGTAGCTTTTTATTTTCTTCCTCAGCTACAACGTTTACCTTTGCAACTAGTATGTTGTTGGGTGAGAAAGAGACTTATTCCTCACTGCCTTTATCCTCCTTCCATTTACTATACTGAAGTTCAGATAGATTTCAACTTTTGAATCTTTGTATAAGGATGTAGTCTATATCTACTAGATTTCATACATTATTTGTTTATCAGATTTCACACTTTTAACATTATATTGGTCAAAAAGATCAAATTTCATCACATAGCACGATACCCCCGCGATATATCAGGATAGCATGTCCTTTACCATTATTTCACATACATCACGAAACATGTCATCTACCACTTCATTGTATCATGTTGATTAGAAGAAATCATGCAAGACATTACACGCTAAATCAAACATGTCATAGCAGTTGACCAGAGCTATGCCTCATTCTTGTGCTACTGTATCTGCAGTTATTTGTTGTATTATTTTTAATGGTAGTTGCAATATTTGTGAAGTTGTTAAAGAGAAATATTTCATTTGTTTCATACTATTTGTAAACGAGCAAATACTGTGGGGTTTTATCTACGTTGCTATTGGTAATTGATGTGAGATGTCTCTAGCAGCGCAATTTGGTTGCCACACCCATATCAAAGTCTTGATGGAGGTCCTTCACCCAAACCCTAACATTTTCTCATCGAATTTGGACGAATTAGAAGATTGATCTTGGCCAGAAGTGGGGGGACAAGTCCCCACTGTGGCGCCGCCACTGAACCCCATCATACAAAATACCCATTTGCGTGCGGGTAAGCTCTTTCATTATGACACGTATGCGAATGGGAGCAGTCACAGTGTCGTGGTAGAAAGATATTCCCCGCGCACTACAGATAGTACAATCTATGCTAAAGTCCGGATTGCATTTTCTGGATAAGTGTCCTCTTTCAAACTACCCCACCAATTTCGTATACAATTTCTTTAACTGTTGGAAGGACATAAATTGTTATGTCAAATCGCATAGATCATGCTATATGTCATTTGTAAATATTATCCATAACTGCATGCATTTTATTTAGGCATTCAAATCGTTCCTTGCCTTCCAATTTTATCCTCCTTTTTGCTCTTTCCATTATGTTTTATGATTTCCACCTCAAACCTCGCTATTGTTATCATTCCTAGGAACTGCATGGCAGCTTCGATTCAGTCACTTTCACAGCTACGGAGCCAAGTATTACTCTTATTTATGGTCAAAAGCAGTTGCTGCTTTGATATGGAGCAGATTCTTCAAAGAGAATCCATTCTGCAGAGAATCCGGCGAGCGTTTTCGAAGGATAATGCTTGCACATGGTGGAGGAAAGCCTCCGCAGTTGCTGGTCAATGAGATGCTTGATGAAGAAATATCGCCTAGAGAACTCGTAAAATCACTTAGAAACGAGCTTAAAATTTAGGCTTTGCCCATTCGAGGTGGCCAGTGCGCGTGGTTTGACTATTCAGTTCACATCTAGGCAATATTTTATCGAATATGGTAGGCTTTTTACAGGTTTATAAATCTAGTAGTTTCTTGTTGTGTCGTATTCGTATGGTTTTTTAACTACAAGGGAGAGTAGCAATCTCGAGATTTGTAAGATTTTCAATACTGCAATTCTCAAATCACAGTATTTGCTATCTAGATCACTTTAGATTGTAAACATCTGTCTTTGTTTCTTCATTTTTTACGAACACATGCCTGAAAGTATTGGCTTGGTAGCGTAGCACGTGTTGATAGACTCATTTAGAATTCCAATAATCTCTGTATAGATATTATATTTGTTATTTTCGCATTTCTGCAACAGTTAATCTTCTATTCTCATGAAGATTATTTGTGTACATACGGCTATTTAACTACCCTTGAACGTTAACACATAAAGCATCAGAGTTTAAAGAAAATTTTGCTGAGCTAAAGCAAGGTTTCAATACTGAGCCAATTAGCCGTTCTTGTGAAGGAAAGTGTAGTCTTTCAACGGGAGTGCTAGATGAAATGGCTATGTTGATGTTATGATGGACCCGATGTTCACGTGGATATCTATGTAGCAATGGTACACTCTTGCCAAAATATTCAAAACTTTGAGTGACGTCAACCTTAGCATCCCCACTGTACCCGGCTACAACGGATTGCTCAAAATCATATCTCGTTCATGCATCGAAGAAACAGCAATTTCCAACATAAACTAACTGGAAGAAAAAGTGGATTGTATCACTCCAGGAAAGCGAGCCAAAGGAAAACCCAGTTGCTTATGAAATACCAAAATGTTACCAACCATCAACTTTGATGTCACAGAAACTGCCACGAATGTCGCTGTTGACTTCAGTTTTATTCATAAACAATTACGTAAGTATTTTGTAACTTTGAAGGGTTTTTTTGAAATATCTTATTACAAGATACAGTTATTGACGTGCTAGGATCTGTCTTAAGAGGGGAGGGGGCACTTTCATGGCAAACAGAAATTGCACCCCCAGAAACTCGAATCAGTCTTATTTGTACATTTGTGCGTGTTATTCAAGGGCAATGCAGCGAGAAGGCTAGAAGGCTATAGTTCTCGTCTAAGCATGCTAGCCCCCCTTCAGAAGATTATGAACTCTTCTCGATGTCGCTTTAGCATTTCTTGTAGCCTGATTGCCGATTACTTTCATTCTGAAATTCTTTGAGTTAGCCCCTGCAATCTCAGTAGATCGTTTTCAAGGGGCCGTGATGAGAACTGCAAATAGCTATAAACTTAAGCTCAAGTGCTACGTTTACTTAAGACTAAGAATTTCCTGGAAAGACATTTAATGGCTTGTTTAAAAGTGAAAAGGAGAGCACTTATTAAGATATTTTCTTTAACTCATTCTACAGATTAGCACCAAAAACGACAATTATTTTTGACCATTGTTTGTATTCTTAAAAGAGACATCTAAATAACTATCCTATCGTAAATTCGTAGAGTAATATTATCCCATGAATAGTTATTAGTAAATAAAGTGGAGATGCAACTGGGTGCAAGAAAATTTATGAATTTTTATACTATGAAAGCTGTCTCTTCAATTTTACTGCAACATCGGGCTGCATAAACAGTAGCAATGAGTCACTATGATGCTTCTATTTGTACAATGTTACAAATATATGATGCATTTGCCTTCTGTTTATGCAATGGAACAGAAGCATCATAACGACTAATTGCTTCTAATTTTGCAGTGCGATTTTGCAGCTTTGATAATGTATGTTACTTAGACTTCTCACAAGAGCCATTGCAAAGCAATCCCGGCTGGGTATGGGGAGAATGCAGTGTGAAAATTTAGCTGTTCAAAACATATTTTACCCAAAATTATCAACATTTAAAGGCATCAAACCATCTGAATGCAGATTTACAAACTTAGACTGTACCACTGTACTGTAGAGCCACATAACGCAGAGGGTAATCGGAATAACGAAAATTGTTTTCTATATTGCATCCCAAATGAATTTATCAGTTACTGACTCCCCAGCACGATGAAAACAGCGATGAGCATAACACCAGAAGCAGAGTGGAGAGAAAAGAAATGTGGGATATTTGGGGTTTAGGGGCTTGCCCCCAGAAGCTTTTTCAGATTTGTGCTCTCTAGGATGCAAGAAAACGTCACTGTGAGATGTAAAGTGAGCATACCCACCCTAGTCCACCCATAACTGCAAGCTAAGACGAATGCATCGTATCTCCTTTTCATCACTCCGTTGCGTGAACATGCAAAATCTCTCATTATTGCTACTGTAGTTCATTGCTCATACTCTCTATAGCTGGAGCTATCACTGTTTCGTGTCTTGTGCTCAACTTGATATCATCTCATCCCTTGTTAGAATGATTGGAAAATAGCATGTAAAAGATAGCATTCTTCTGCGTTTCCTGTAATGTAGCTAGAGCCCCTTAAAAATTTAGATATTACTTTGGCGCCCCTAGAAAATTCTCTCCAGTGAAGCACGTACCCCCGTCCCCCATCAATGGTCAACACGCCACTGGATACAATTATTTCGATAGGAAAAGTTTCTTGTTACAACATACCATTGGTGATTTCAGTTTGTAATTTCTATCTTCAAGATTCTAAAATAAGATACTGCCCATCTGTACATGATATGACAGACGATACACAATTTTTTGTAAGACTAAAGTTTATAGAAATATCCAGGCTCAGAATAGCTGAAATGTTAGAAAAATTTAAGAATAATCCAAGGCTCAGTTTTCATCAAGATTTAGAATTTTTGTGCATTTGCCTTAGAGTACTGCTTGTAGCTTAAATTTTTCACTATTGATGCAATATTTGTTATTCTGCTCCACTTTTATTTTACTTTATGATAAAGTAAAACATCGATGAAGATTTCATTATAGTTCTTTGATTTTCAGACATAGTTACACCTTCGATATTTAAGAATGCACTCTCTTATAGATACAAGGAAAATTTCATAAAATACGAGCCTGAAATTTGATGGAAAATTAAAAACAAATCAAAGACAAGGCTAAGCTGGAAGCCTTGTAGTAAAAGGTATTTTTGGAAAATGCTACAGAAGCTTTCTAGTAACAAATGGACACGAAATATTCTTTCCTTGTTAACCTGAGGGGAATTGATAACCTTGACACTTTGTCTTCCATTTTTGCAAATTAGTTGCTCCCAACGAAACTATGTACCCAAGGTGCATTTTATGCACTTAGGCACGAAGATCTCCGGCGTGGAGTTAGCTTTCCTGTCGGCGTGGTGGCGTCGATATGGCCCAATATATAATCTTTGGCGTACTGGCGTAATAAAGTGCAAATCTCGATTGACGGTTCTTTTGATCTTTGCACCTTAGGCGTACGCTATCCTTCAACGTTGGCGTACACCTGTGGAGCTACTGGTGTACCTCCGGCGTGACTTTTACACGGAATGCACCTTGGCTAGGTACTGTGCTAACATTGTCTAATTATAATTGTTTGTAAAACTTTCCCAACAAAAAACATTAATAATCAGCAGAGACCATCTTGGTTGTAGCAATTCGCTCTCAATCAATCAAACATCCAGTGTTGCCTTGTAGTATATATCTTTCTATGTAGTTCTAATGGCCTACACACCTAATATTTTAGGAACAAATTAAGAATAATTCAGCCACAAAATTTGGGAGAAATTAAGAACAGCCAGCCTGAACCTCAATTTTTAGTGGCTCTTATAAAAAATGTAGTTTAAGAATGATGTAAGGCTCAAAACCCAAAAAATAAGAATATTGAGGCTCAGCGAAAATTCAGGTATTCTCACAAAAAAGTGTGTATGCTGATTGAATTGAATTATTGCGTCAGCATCTTTGAAAATATGGGAGTGGTCGCAAGAAAGTCACGCCCATTTTAACACTTCACCTAGACCTCTCTTTTTGAAATTTTTAGAAATCGCCTTTGATTGAACGTGGGAACAATCATAACAGGTAACTCAAAAATACTGTAAAGAAAAAATGGCGGGAAACTGACCGTCATTTCAGGTTCGTTACATAAAGTAGTTCTTCTAGGTTCCATTACCTCATGGAACTCTTGTTGGAAACAGGGTTGAGTAGACATTAGCTTATTATTTTCGCAATTGAAGTAAGAACGTACTAATTGGAGCCCCCATTTGAGTTCCTGTGAATCTAGCATTCGAAGTAGGTCCACTTTTGTTGTTCTTTGCTTGTTTTTGCCCAACAGAAAAGAGTTAAAGTAGCTTGAAGCACGTCACCCAGCCAGAGGTTGAGTTCGCGTTGGATGCAGCAAGAGACGTTAAGAAAAGAGGCACAGTATGACAAGGTAAAATGGATAATGGAATAGGTTTCTAGTGTTGCATTGATATCAAATATCAACAGCTATTTGATGTGCCATTTAACGAAGCACTTTGTTTTCTGAAACAGTTTGCTTCTTTCATTATCACTCGAGTAAAAAGTTGATCGTGTGGTACTTGAGACGACAAGAAATGTGAAACAATTTTTCCACATACTGCTGTGTTTTATTTGTAACTGTAGGTGATTGTAGCATCAATCAGTATCACTATTGCAATAACATGTTTGATATAAATATCACAGTTATTGGCGAATAATCATAGGTTTAGTATATCTGTTATATCAATTAGTGCTAGTTAATGATGTTATCATCACTGATGTAAATATCAGTGATACTAATTAGTCACTTATTCTAGGTTTCTAGTATAAAATGTCTATAGTAGGATATCCTACTATAGTTTCCAACATTGTAATATCTATACATATCTTACATTAACATTTCGAAGAACGTCTCACTTATATTTGTTGATAGTAAGAGTGTGACAGTAAGTCATCAGCTATCATACACTGCAACCTGTTTATAGCATTCATCCAAGGAATTGACCAATTTTGACTGTTAAAGATGGGTGACCATTCTATGCAGGCCAAGTGGGAAAGGGATAAATGGTTTGTCGATGACATCATTTTTGTGCCTATTAATTAGCAATGGCAATGGCTTGTGTTTATTAATTAAAAAGATGGACAATGGTTGCATATACACTAGTAAAATAGGAACATTTTTCAAAGGATTAAGGCAATTGGCACTTTTGTTGCTCATATAAATGATCTATTTTGACAGGTTTGCCTTATTGATTTCACAGGTAACGATGAAAAGAACTAGTAATGAAATAAGGGCTGCTTTTGAGGTCCCCTTAATTTAATGCAGCATTATCTTCTCATTAGTCTCTATCACCACAGGTTAAAATTAGCTGATGGTATTGAAGCAACTGAAGGCACTTATATTCTTCTCGTGATGTTATCTGTTATTACTGATTATAGACATGGAGAAGTTTTGCCCATTTGGATGAGGAAAATAATGCTAGGCAGTTAGGAATTCATAAGTTTTAACATAGCAGGGTGCCATTTCAGTAAAATTTAATTTAGGACTTTTCTCAAGTTGCATGCATTGAGTGGCTGTTTATTCAGTCTCTCTGAGGGAATTTTATAAAAGTATTTACAATTTTACACAAGGGAAATCGTAAACCCATATGAGAGTGGCCACTGGTCTTGGTGATGATTCTTTTTGAAAGTAGATTATCAACAAAATTTAATGGCTGGTCATTGATGACCACTGGTGGCCATGCTAGAGGTCACCTTAGAAGTTACACTGCATATAACTCATAAATTTCTTTATATGTACAAATGTATGCTTTGTAGGTGTTTGAAAAAGGCTATGTAATGAATTTGCATGATATGTAGGTGGTTTTTAGTACTCATTAAATTGTAGATGATTCTAGTCATAACCAAGAAGTCTTTTGACGTCTTAAATTTTGTTTGGATAGCAAGCAAAATGTTAGGCAGGAAAATGCTTATAGAGCAAATGACTGAGTTAGCAAGCAAATTTTGTATCACATGTAACCGCATCTGGATATATATTTTGGTTAACCTTTAGGTCACTATCTGACGTTTTTATACTCTAATGAGTGTCAGGCAAACAAAGCTTTTAGTATATAAAAAGAATGTTGCCACTTCTTCAAACTGTGGTAAAGTTCTGTAGTACCAACAGACTATTTACAAGCAAATTTTATCCAAACAGTCAATTTTTGACACATTTAGGATAGAACAATTAATATTTTGCATTTGATAATCCTATGATTATCATGTGATCACTTATCAACATTTCTTTGTCATATTTTGGGTCAAAGAATCTATTTCAAAATCTTTGCAGCTGTCTGCCCTTTGTTTTCCCTGTTTATGACCTGGACAAATCTAGCTTCCATTGTTATCTTCCAGCCATAGTGCAAGCAGCTTTTTGGTTTTCAGTGAACTGTTAGGATTAGAAAGCTTGCAGTGTGTGCTAGAAACATAAGCTGCTAACTTCCATTTCATTTTCCTTCTAGAATGGGTAGAATTGATCTAGGTGACATAACTCCTCATAATATTAAACAACTAAAGAAGCTGAACTCAGTTGTATTTCCTGTGTCATATAACGATAAGGTAAGACTCTTCTTTTTTCAGTTGCTTTCTATATAATGCCACATTACCACTTCCTGAAATGAGCCTCCCACTCTCTAGCTTAGAGTGTTTCACTGGCATTACTGCAAAGTGTTTCTATACAAAAAGGAATAACATTGCATCCTGTGTTGTAAAATAGTCATATGGTTGATATCCTGAGTTTTTAGTTCCCATTTTGAGGCACTTTTGTGAGTATTTTTGGACCACAACACTGTGGAACTACAAATTATACTAATAGCATTCCTGGAGTTTTATTGTTCTTGTTAGAAATAAGTAAGTCTTGTTTAATGCATTTTGGTGGACTGAAATATGGATTTCTCTGAAAATTCAGATTTTTTAATTTTTTATACCAATTCTTTTATAAAACACCAAAATATACACCAAAATGTGTTACATTTCCCCCTAGAGAGAGTGTTGATGCCAAAGAAAGAATGCTGGGGGGACTGGTGCTGCCAAAGTGCTGAGAGTGAGCGAAGCTAAAAAATTTTAAAGGATAAAGCCTATCATATTGGCTGAAAAACTAAGAAAAGAAGAAAGTCATGGGCACTATGAGAGTGCCGACAGTACGTGAAAACTTAGGTGCTGATGGGGGGCTCAGTAGAATTCTGGGGGCTACAGCTCACAGTGCAGTCCCTGCCTACAGACACCCAATCTCCATGGGAAGCTCATTACTCAGCTTTAATGGACAGAGCAATTGAAATCTGTGTGATAGAACAACCAGCTAAAATACAAAGAGGGGCAAAGTTCTTAAAGAAGTGTTGATTTTATTGGTCAGCTTCATCAAAATTGCAGAAAAGTAAATAGAGAGAAAACTTGATGTGATGGTGAAAAACAGATATAAGCTTCAAATTCAAGGGCAAAAAGTAAATCAGAATCACTCATCAGAATGCAAGCAATATTCTGAGCATGAAATTTTGTTGCCCTGTAACATTTTTTAATTACTTACTATCCTTACACTAAGCATTGTTGATTATATTTGCTTTTTCTAGTAGCATTTTATTACAGAATTTATTCATAGTTAGTTTCACATAAATACTTTGTTGTTGGCATTTTTCTCCCTTTTCAGTTTTACAAGGATGTCCTAGAGGTTGGAGAGCTTGCAAAATTAGGTATTTATATGATTTCATGTATAACAGTAAATATAGTTTACTGATTTTTCTATGCAGCCAAAACTCTGTAGTATTATGTCATTTCCAACTCCCTTTTCATGAGCTAGTAATTTGGCCTGGTAATTTACCATAACATTACCAATTTTAGAATAATGTACAGATGTTTCTATAACAGCTCTTCATGCAAAGCCAACCAAAGTTATACAGCTTTAGATATCAAGGATGTTATCTGCAGCTTCAGCCCATTTCAGCAAGAATATTGAATTCTAGGGTTTTATTTAGAGATTTTGTAAATAATCACATGTAGCAGAACTTTTAGTCAGCTTTATAAATTATTATCAGTATATACCTGCAATTAGATACAGGACCCTTATGATAATAGAGTGTGTCTCACACTAATAGGTTGTTCCTGTGAAAACATTCATTATTATCATATCTTGCATAATAAGCATAGCAATAAATTACATGTTCTCAAGCAAACAGTAGGTGTTGAGAGCGATCTTAAGATTAAGAGTGACCAGAATTTGAGTAAGTACAGGCCCATCACCATCATATCTGGAGGTTCATTTTATTACTATTAATGTGTCTATAAGCACATTATATGGGCTTGAAAATTCTTGTCATTCCCTATTCACATTGATAAAAATTAGATTTGCCATAAATATATCAAAAACTTAAAAGTTCCCAAAATCATGGCCATTGTCATTCATTCTATTTATTACATACTTTGCCACCAAAACAAAGATTGGGTAGATCCAAATTTTATGGGCTTCTACTTAAACATTTAGATGTAGATATATATTATGCATACCTTTTTCCATCTAATGTGAAGAAGCCAATATACACATGCTTTTTTTTATAAGAAAATCATTATTTTGCCTGAGCCTCAATTTTCTTAACTTTTCCCGAAATTGAGCCTAAACTTTTGTTAAATTTGTCTTAACTTTTACTGAAATAAACTGGCTAAAATGGTTTTACACTTTCATTATTAATATTGTATACTTAACTTTGAATTCCATCTTTAACATTTTGAATGCAATAACGACGAAATACCGATTTTTGGCCTATAAAAACACTTAATTTTGGAAATTGAGCCTCGTGATTTTCTTACGATTTTCTTAAGATTTTGACGATTTGAACCTCATTTTCTTATAAACATTTTTTTCCTATAAAAACATGTATTACACTGCCTAATTTT
>OLMO02000231.1:22254974-22290184 GCA_900291935.2 Cassiopea xamachana
GTTGGTGCAGTCTGTTGCCGTGTGGACAAATCAGAAAATTCAAGGAGGCTTTATATCATGACTCTTGGGTGTCTAGCACCATACAGAAGACTTGGAATTGGTAAGCAGTTTCAATGTCTTTCTGCAAAGTGTTTTTATGTAAATCTGCTTGTGCATATGTGAGTATAATTAACATATGAGCAATATATAAATAGCCAGTCATCAATTAATAAAACAATGACTTAAGAGGTCACTATTGATCAGTACTAATTTTTTAGGTACAAAAATGGTTGAACATGTTTTGAATATCTGTGAGAAAGATGGCAATTTTGACAGCATCTATTTGTAAGTATATGCTTGAGTTCCATGGCAACAGTTTCCATTACACAGTTTTTATAAGAATATTTAGTTATTTCCTGATTGTTAATATTCTTATAACTCATATAATTCAGATCTCTGTAATGTGTTACATCATCACAAAAAAAACTAGAAAAGAACCAAACAATATATTTGGTAGTGATTTTATAGACTCTAGTCTTAGGCAGAGCTCACACTTGTTTTGGTGTATAACAAAACTCAATAAATAGAAAAATCTAAGCCTCAGTAAAGCTTAATCTTTGCAGTATTCTAAGATTATTTTTATATTCAGCAATTTTGAACCTTATTTCTTTCATAGACTATATTCTTATAGAAAGTGTTTATTTTTTCAAATTTCAATTCATTGGTATATATTTGGAATCTACCAATTCAAATTTGTACTAGGCTGACTTATTCTACTAGCAAACTAGATGAATTTTAAGCATTAATATCTATAGTTAAGAAGAAAAGAGAAAGATATATTGATAATTTAGAGCTCAGGGACACATGACAGTTTGTTTTTTATGCAGTTACATACAGTGCCTCTCCATAACTCAAATACTCCATATTTCCAATTTATCAATATCTGAAACCTCTCCTTTAGTTCCTAGGTCATTTCACACTCCTTAAAAGAAAATTCCTTGGTTTCTTGAATCTTGGTTTCTTGACTTTTTTAATATTTCAAACAAGTACTTTGGTCTCAAATTTTTGTCAAAACATCATCCAATGAGCATTCAAGTTTGTAAATTAGAAGAAGCTCTAGATAGACTCTACATATCCTTGTTCAGTTCCTATGATGGTGAAGTTCATAAGCTTACTTTGCAAGTAGACTAAACTTCCAGTCTATTTCTGTAAATAGCAATGTCCTGACTGGAAAAAAATTATGTTTTGGCATATAAACTTCCATCATTATTTTGATATTAGCCCATTGTTCAAAAACAAAACCTCTTGAAAACTCAAATATTTTTTTGCCCTCAGACCCTGATTTTTAAAGTTATTAAGAGTATGCTGTATCTATTGCTTTTGACCTAAGTATGATATTTGTTGCCCCACAAGTGGGACAAGAACTTAGTTTTTACTTCTAGAGAATCATTGCAAATTTATGTGCATTTATAGCAACCTATATAGCATTTTTATGGATTTTACCAGACTTTGAATGCTGTTATATTGATAGCCATAATATACTAATAGTTTTGCAAGACAGTTCTTTTTGCATTGAACATGTTTTCCATTTAATCATTATTCATTAATTTCTGTGTCAGGCATGTGCAAGTAAGCAATGATGGAGCAATTGAATTCTACAGAAACTTTGGCTTTGAAATTATAGAAACAAAGCAGAGTTATTACAAAAGAATTGAGCCTGCAAATGCTTTTGTTTTACAAAAAACCCTAAAAGGGGCAAAAGAAAAAAAGTAATGGCAATGGTAAAGAATTTGTGAGTTGATTATTACACCATTGATCTTGCTCAAGAGTGAATCAGTTGCCTGCCACATCTAGGATCTACTTGGTAGAAAGACAACTATATTAGAACAGAATAGAAACAAAAGTACAGAAATTTTTAAATTATTTCTTGTTTCCACTCATTCATCTTTATTCTGCTGTAAGCTGTTCCTACTCATCTGTTTTTAGAGAATAATGGAAATGTTTTTTTGAAATTAGCTGTCCTTTTGATCAAATGTTTGCTAACAAATAATGAGTATCAGTCCATGCCCTGAAACACATGTGATTGCACATGCACGAATCCACACACATGAAGAATCCCCTGCACAAGCGAAAACCACCTGTGCCAACATCATTATTAACCGTGCAATTGCATATACCAAATAGGAAGTATGCTGTCGCAAAGGCAACACTAGTGACTGTCACTTTTTGCTTCCATAACTCTTTTGTATCATGTTTTTATCCTAAATGAAATATTTGACTTGCTTCAGCAACAAGAAACTCTCTTTTGCGTATACACAAATCTTGGATCGCACGTGCAAATCCAAAGAAGCAAGAGCAATAACTCATGCAAATGAGGGGTGCACGTGTGAATTGACACTCTCATGCACCAATTTCTTCAGGGCATGGACTGGAGTATTACCAGCAATTGTACCAGAAATGTCTTGATTTAAAAATCAAACCTCATGGTCATTATTGTAGAATTTCTTTTTTTGTCAAGTGGCATTATTGCCAAATTGCTATGATCACAAAAGTAGTCAATTCAGATAGCTACAAAGAATAGCAAGGTTGGTTTGAAATTTATGTTTTTTTACCTCTTAAACATTTACAGTTTGTTACCAAGTTAGCATTGAAAATAATTTCATACACAGATGTGTTACTACACATAGAAATTCTATCTAATATTTGGCTCTGATGGTGAATTTTTTATGGCTTATGGAATGCTACCCATAAGTGAACTTTAAACAACTAGATTATGGTGAAAGGCCATGGACATCGTAAGGCCTCAGACTGAATTACGCCTTTAGAACTACCAAATGGGTGGACTTCAATGAACTCAAATTGATAACTGAATCAAAAATACAATTTTATCTGTTCCAATATTGCTGTGAGCTATTCTATTGGAGCTGAGTTTCTATTAATCAAAATCAGCTAGTTATTGGTCTCTTTATTTAGACTGAATTTTGCCTTTTATTTGGATTAATAGTCTTCTTTATGATCTTGTCCTTTTGGAAAGATGATCTAGCCTATAGTGCTCCAATGCCTTTACACTGCTATATCTAACTAACTAATCATAAAATTGAAAACTTACTTGGAAAACTACCAAATACAAGGACTGGAGCTACCAAACATAAAATAAGAGGCAACAATACTATAAAACTGTGATATACAACAAAACAATTATGTTGAATATAGAACAATTCATAATTCAGTATGTATGCTCATCTAATGTTACAGCCTGCTTGGGCGGGACTTTAAGTAGTCTGTAGATGGTAGAGAGGGGATCTCTTTTGGTGCTTGGGAAGATTTCTGGAGCATAATGTAAATAAAATGAAAACCAGACTAAAAAGCTATGTGAAAATCTACCTAAAAATGAGAAAGTGGTAGTATCTCCTATAAAAAAGGGGATATTCTTCAAAGCAATTTCCTATTTCAAATTTTTAGTCTCTGGCAAGAAGGCAGAGTTTCAACTTTGATCGTATATGTACCAAAGTTTCATATATGCAAATAGAATTATTTAAACGGACTTTGAGATTCTCAAGTAACTGCCTGTTTGGCAATACACAAGTAAAGGAAGGAATGATGGAGAGTGAGCTTTTACCTTGGAAATAGCCTTGAAACAAAAATTGGCTGGCAAAATGGAAAGCATGAACTTCCTTGCCTTTGAAATATTAAACTATCAATTAGTGCCCTGTTTTATTAGATCTAAGTTTTCATTAAACAGAGGATAACTAAATATTGTCATCTACAGACATATTTTAATTACCATAAATTCCTTGCTTCTTAAGGTTAATATACAATGATTGCAAACTGTATAGAATAGAGGGGTTTCTTAAATATTTAATAGAAAAGTAGAAAAATGTTTCATGGAGCACTTTCAACAGATAAAGCCATCTGCACAGTTGAAACATTTTGTGCCAAAAAATTATTATTCCTAACTGATGAGAACTATGGAGAAAACCTACATCATAAGCCTGTGCACTTTGAAACATAGAATAAACTAATCTCTGCAAAAAAGAGCACCCTGCTATAGCAGATCAGACCTAGATTTCACCTATGACCTTCTATATATGTGGTGCAGAACACAGTTGGTAATAATGCCAACTCCAGTTGTGTATTCCATTGATTTGTGCAGGACTCTTAAGTCCATCTAACTCGTGGCAGATGACTAATTGATGATAATTTATGCTAATAACTGTTTGATAGAACAAAATTACATCTAAAATATTACAGATCACCCATTAGTCTGATGATCAAAATTTTTATTGCATTACAACGTCACAAATTTGTGTATGATGTTGCTTGAAACAAAGCATGAACTGTAGTACAAACTTTGTTTGGGTTTTTTTCTTGTAAGATATCAGCTGGTGAGCATAGGTTTGACTGCAAAGAATGATAAGTTATATTATTGCCAAGTTACCTGTTATTCTGTAAGTCAAGTCTTGTTATTCCGTTATCGTATTCTTATTTATTGTATTATGATTCTTTTCAAGGTACTCCTCTAGTCAAAAATCCAAAGTGATTATGTGACTGTTTTAATTTAGTTTTTCGACCAGAGCAGTACCTTAAAGGCTAGTGGGTAGTCATGAAAATTTGCACCCCCTGATATCGTTCTTCTGGTGTTGTGAAGTAGACTATTCGGGTTGTACTTTGTTAATGTAAGTTCTCGTATGTATAGAAAAAAATTGCTTGTCAAAATTATTCAATACTAATATTTTGATGGACAAATGCAGACAAAGGAAAATATTGCAAAAAGTGGTTGGCTACCATGAAGAGCATAAAGCTCAGCAGCAAAAATCTTGTTGTTACTTTGGTCCAGAAAGCCTTACCTTTTCAACACCTAACTTTCGACATCCTTCCAGAAAAGCATCAACATTCATCGAACACTTTGGCATTGTTAATTTTGGCTTGTAAAGGAAATAGATCAAAGCAAAGTTATGAAAATATAAAGGAATAAGAAAAGCATGGCAATTAATATAAAGATTTGCTGATCGTGTTGACCTAAGTAAAAGGCATTTTGAAACAGCATTTGTCAGGTTTCAGAGAAAGAATCTTTGCAGCCTTACTGAATGTGGGTGATCAAATATTTACAAATTGTAACATATGTAATATTATTAAATATCAAGCACTGAGAGATTGAAATGACAAAGGAACAAGAGTTTGAAAAACGCCATGGAGAACACAGATCAGATACATATAATGATGAATATTCAATGTCAGTACCACTGACAACTACCATCTGATACCCAACGCAATGTAGAGTAATAAAACATAGGAAAAAAACTTGTAACTTCTTGTAAACCAAAGTAATATCTAAATTGGGCCTCTAACAGTCCACGCCTGGAACAAATTGGTGCAAGAGTGGCAATTCGCACGTGCGCCTTTGTCTGCACAACCAATTGCTCTTATTTATATTTTGTATCCGTAAGACAGAGCTTTACCGGAGTGATGGCCCAGTGGTAGAGCGTCTGCCTCACAACCGGTAGGTCGTGGGTTCGAGCCCGGCCGAGTCATACCAAAGACTTAAAAATGGTACTCATTGCCTTCTCGTCTGGCGCTCGACATATGAGAATGGAGTGGGAAAGTTAACCCGCGGAGCTACCAGTGGACTAGCCCCCCTCGCTGTAGCTTTCACTGCATTCGCAGACGCGTGGCCTAGGGCTATAGAAACGGGGATAGGCGCCACCCTATGCGCCATTTGGCGCGGGAAAGAACTTTGACTTTTTTTGAATACAGAGCTTTTGTTGCTGAAGCATGTCAAATGTCTCATTTAGGGCAAAGCAGAGTTATGAAAGCAAAAAGTGACAGTCACTAGTGTTGCAGTTACACCAACAAATTCCTACTTGGCATTGCGATTGCACGGTTAATGATGACGTTGTCATGGGCAATTTTTCGCTCGTGCTGGGGATTTTGCGTGTGTGTGGACACACGCACGTGCGATCGAACATGTATCCTGGCATGGACTGCTCTAATGAACCAAAAATTATCTAATATCACACCATTCCAGCGCTTGGAACGTGAATAACTTGAATAGTACTCTTGCGAACATGGTTTACTAAATGGCATAGAACAACGCCATCCGCCAGTGCAGCTGGAAGGTCGTCAGGCAGGGTGGTTTTTAAGCGTGATTCGATGGCCTGGAATTCAAACAATATAACATTGATACATTGTTGTGAATATATTCCAGTGGGAATATTGAAAACAGTGAAACAGAATAACAACGAAGACAAACATCTTCAGCTCTGATGGGAATGAATCTTTGGCTGCAAAAAGGGAATCATTAGTAAGGTAAAAACAGAGCTACAAAATGATGTTCAGGTTGAAAGGAAGCAGTTTCAGCAGAACATTTTTCCACTAACGATTAATAATAACTGCTGTACTATGCTACAGGCGAGAGCTATGCCATGAATATTGATGCCATAAATATTGTCCTCCTCGTATCCACACAAAGCGACTAGTACCGTAAACCCTCAAATTGTCCCCCTTGAATAAGCCCCCACCAAAGCACGTGACTGTAGCTATTTGAGACTCTATTAGTGCTTAATAGAGCTACGAAAGAGAAAGCAGCCATAAATTAACAATTGTAAGTCCTTTAGAAAACACTTAATTGCTTGCAGTTGTAGTATCAAAAAGTAGCTAATATAAACAACAACCACAAAAAATTAAGCCCCTTTCGAAAAAGCCGCCATGCAACAATCTAAAAAATAAATAAGCCCCCATGGGGGTTTACTCGATGGTTTAGGGTATGCACTAGTGAAAAAGTAAGATTTGAGCTATAACGTATTATTTTGCAATAGTCTAATGAATATCTGCTTTGACAACGTGAACTTCATGAGATTGTGCGACAAAATACAGTAATGGCAAAAAGGAGTTCTACTTACATCCCTCAGTTTCTCTAATTGTTGATATTCCTCCTTGACACTGTCATACATTCGCCTCATTGTGAATGTTGAATGGCCCTCTTTTAGTGCCTTTGCTACAAACAACATTCATTTTTTTCAAATTTGACGCTAAGTTTATTCTATTGACCTACGAAAGCGCAACTCAGACCTCCTCTCTTTATGGGTCAAGCTATATATACTAGAAACGGGGCCGGGAACAGAAGTGCCCCTTAAATAATCATCAACTGCAAAAAAAACTTTGCTAAACGTAACTCAATAATCGCTTATTGAGCACAGCTCGAGGGAAACTCATTTATCATCAAAAGCATCGGCTATGCTTCCTCAATTTTACATCATTACGATAATCATGCTAACGAATTTCTACTAAAGACTTCTCCACTGAAACTTTAATTCTTCCTTTCTGCTCTGTCTAGAATGCCCTTAAGTACTTATTTAACCACCTAACCTATCACCACCCCAGCATCCCGTGACTTAAGCACTGGCCTATTGAACTCACAATTGCATCCACAATGCCTATATACGGATAATGAAACATGTGAAGAAAAAAGGTATACCAAGAACGATATTGAGGCATACACAAGAGTTCTACTAAATGAGACTGCCTGATCTACAAACCTGTTTTGTTTTTGCCTAATGATGACCTTTTCTTGATGCCATCAAATACGGGCTGATCCTAAATGATCACGAACATAAGCATCAATACGAAAATTAGAAGAAGGGCCATGACGAAAAACATTGTACATATTTTTAGACCTTCAATTCCACATACCATAAATTAAGACATATCCATATTATGTCGAATTAGAGATCTAAAAATATGTACAATTTCGTGGTGGCCCTTTTTCCAAGGTTCATAATACAGCAGCGGTTCCCAAGAATTTTTTCAATAATAAAATGTTCCCTGCTCTAAAATAAGTGTTCATACAATGTAAGAAAAGTTCCCCAAGCTTGTAATTAGAATCGAACAAGAATGGAATACGAACAAAAGAATAGAATCAAGAAAACAAGACGAACAAATGAACTCAATGATTAAATGAACTATTAGCTAATGATAGGTTGTAAAGAACAACGGATGTACCATTAAAATGGTTATGAAACAAGATACAAGTAGGAAGAGGAGCAAAAACATTTACAAGGAAAATGCTACGAGAGGGCAACTATTAAAATTATCTTTGGTAGCACAAAAAGTAAATCTGTCGTTAGAAAGAAACTTAATGGTTGCTCGGATGGAGAAATTCAAATTTTCGAAGAAAGGAACTTTGTTGTTAAAGAAAGGCATTTGATCATCCACCTGATTCGTCTTTTCGCTTTGAGCATTCTTTGCACGTGGGCTTGAATCATCCTAAACATTTAAAGTTAAGGTTTAATCAAAACAAATACAACACATAACCAAAATAAAACTAAAACATTTAGACTGTACGTAAAACAGGAGATGCGCATAGAGAACAGCTCTCACGAGATTTTCGGGAAGTATAAGCAATTTTCTATCTACTGCATAAAAGGATATCACTTGAGATCAAATTAACTGGAAGTATGCCAAAAGCTTTTAAGCATGTCAAAAGAATGCTGCCCCTTTTTCGTGCTGTGGTAAAGTTCTGTAGTATCAACAGACTATTTAGTAACACACACCTCGTGGAAAACGAAAAACAGAAAAAGAACTGAAGAGCAATGCAACATGCAGAGGCCTCAGGTATAAAGAAAACCTTGTACAAGCCACAGAATAGAGACAAGCGAAACACGATAAATGATATGAAAGTACAACAAACCACTGGTGATTCGCTGTTTCCTTGGCCCTACAAATAAAACAATCATCCTAAATAGTCTTCTTTGACGTTCATCCAAAAGCACATTTTATGAATTGTTACCATCTTAAAAGTATTCCATTTAATTCCACAAGTCAATTGTTAAAATGTACAGCTCTAAAGCTTTAAGACATCAAATAATGCAGTGCAGATAAAAAAACAGACATGTAATTTCAAGATGCAACTTACAGACTCGCTTTCTGAACGAATTCTCTCGAGCTTCTGTTTGGTGATCAGAGCCTCTTGTCTAAGTTTAAGCAGTTGCTCCTTCCTTTCATTGATATCGTTCATTTGCTAGCAATGAGAATAGACCTTGCTAACTAATAGACAACACAGACTCATGTGATAGTAAAAATGAGAAGCAATGAAGGAAGATGGCAGATGTGAGGATAAAAATTGCAAGTGTAAAGTTCTCCCATATTCTTTTAAATATGCTCGATCTAGTGATATCGCACTGTGCCTCACAGCCATAGAAATATTAAATCTAAAACGGATGTCAAGATTCAAACTTGATGAAAGAAAGCGGAAAAACTGTGGTAAACTAGAAAAATTTCTCAAATTACTTACACCTTCAACTTCATGGGCCCTAAAAAAAATGAGAAAAACTAGAGAAATGCTAATTTACACGGGAATAAGAGAGGACGATGGATTTAAACAACACAATTGGTTCCATGGTTGAATAATTCAAGGGTTTTTAACTTGCTATGCTAACATAAGTACATGATCATTTCGAATGGAGGATCAAACAAAGATCAAGGACAAGAAAGGCATTCGTACGCCTGAACTTCGTTAGTGTTATTGTTGTTGGTTACTTCATTTTGAGTAGGCTGTAATACCTAGCTTTTTGAGCTAATTCAAACCTACTATGCATGCCGCATCCAGGCATGGAACCCCTAATTTAACGTCCCTTCTGAAGGACGGCGGAGTGAGCTGTGTTGGTCGTTCATCTGGAAGGTCGCCCATCCAGTTTCTCATCGTACACAGCCATGCTTAACTTCAGTTAAGCTAATGGAACTGGCTGGGCCGCTTGGCGACTCATCCCCGACTGTTGCTTTCCAAAACTCTTCGCACAGTATTCATGCATAATACACCCTTGTCATGCAACATTTTGCTTGTTTAATAATTTCATCTTCATTCTCTCTATGATAACGTAAGGTGAATAAAACAAGAGTTTTGCATGTTTGATACCCACACTGTCGTTCGTACGTGTATGTGCGTGCGTTATGCACGCGTGTACCCGCACACACGTGAATAACACACGAATATACACGCACAAACGAAGAAACCTATGCATATAACGAAAGAAACAAAGATCTATAAGAAATGAAAAACATACGTCTCCAATTCATTGCTGTAGCTCTTCATCTTTCCCCCATACTTTTTCACATTTGCTCGGTCTAGTGACATCGTACTGTGTCCTGCGTGCATTGATTGTTTATCACCACTCCGCGTAGCAAGTGTTCCTGCCTTCGTTCTGTGAGTATAAAGCATAAATACGTGATTTAACCATCAAGCATAGTCCATGAATTGAGACAGCACGTTGTGAAACAAAACAGTCAATCAGAGGTGGCCAAATTTGGAATTATTGGAAGAGGGGACCATAAAGCTTTTGAAATGTTGTCAATGAAAACATTTTATTTAGCTTTGAGACAATTCTGAAAATATTGGGGGGGTGACAAGGGCCCCTTTAGCCTTCACCACTGCAGTCATTGCAAGAAAAAGGTGCAAGGAAACAGCTCTTCAACTGAGAGATAATAGTTAATAAGTGAATCTGATTCTACTGGCAATTTATGCCACATGAGATGCAGACAACAGTATAAACAAAACTTCAGGCCAGAAAATGGGCTTTGCCCTTGGCGTGCAAAGTGAGATCTAAAAAATTTCATTGTCAAAAGGATTCTACATCCACGTTCACGGGGGAACAGATCCGTTTAGGTTCGATCCAAAACTGGAGCAGATAAGCCTTGCGCACACACGAGACCTCCTCTATCCTATCCATATCATATATAACATATTACAGAACTTATCATATATCACAAAACTTATTTAAAGTTGGTTACATATATAGCTTATAACTAATTAATACCAACTAACTAATTAAAGAAACAAAACTAACTTAATTACAAATAAAATATTTACAGTTAATGCCATCCCAGCCACGTATTTCCTTTTTAAATGTCACAAGAGGAGGTGAAAATTTTATCTCACCATCAATGGAATTCCATAGCAGACTCCCATTAAAGGATAGGAAATTCAGTCTATAGCGTTGGGAACTTACTGAAGGGAGCTTGCATAATTCCTTTGAGCGTAGATTACATTGAGCATCCTTTCTTGTGAAAAATTCCAACATATACTCTGGGTTTAGGCGATTGAGCGATTTATAAACCTCTATCATCAATTTTTGTGGGTTCTTAGTATGTGTAGTCTTTGCACTATCCCTTTCAAGAAGTTCCTAAAATTCTGATTCATAGTCTATATAGAATCCTCAATGCACGCTTGCTCTCCGTACTAGTTTGGGTCGGATAGAATAGCCGTATCAATGTGGATCTAATCCAATTGGGTCCCATGTGAACGCACGGATCCGATCCAGAACTGGTGCAGATACAAAACGAGGCTTGTTTTTATAATTAAATACAAGGGTTTCCTGTACACCAGGGGTCGGGAACCTTTTTGGCTGAGAGAGCCACCGAAGCCTCATATTTAGAAATGGGTTTCCATGAGAGCCATACAACTGGGCATTGGTGTCGCATGGGACCACAAAACCTTGTAATTCGACACTAATTTGGCCAATCGGGCTATAAGACAACTGAATACAACAGTAGTGGTAACTTTGGAAGGCCTTTTTTGATGTATTAGCTGTTTTGCAATGCTTTGAAGAACGCGGCTAAGATCTGTCTGCGAGCCAGAGAGCCAGGTACAGTCTTGAAAAGAGCCACATGTGGCTCGCGAGCCATAGGTTCCCGACCTCTGCTGTACACAGTAAGAAGCCTCTTCACATCCGCACTGCTGTGGATCTGATCCGTATCAATGGTGTTCAAACGGGACCTTTATGAATCGGATCTAAACGAGGACAGAGCCAGAATAGATATGCAGCCATATGCATGAAGCTTAAAAAGAACTACAAAAGGGAGGACGTGTGCAAAATACAATTTTAACATACTTTTGTCTCGGAGTAGGAATTTGTTTTGGTCGTTCCTGTTGTCGTATTTTCTGTTGCAATAATTCATGGTCCTTTTGAATCCTTCGCTCTAAGCTTCGAGTGTCTTCAAACCCTTTCTTCTGTGCTCGTTCCTCATTCATCTGCCGTTCTTCACTTACTTCCAAAAATGCGAAATCCTGAAAAGCACAACTCTTGGTAAAGAGAATAGAAAAAATTCCGTTGTGATACTTGCTAGGAAAAACAGAAGTGATCATATGGTGCATTCTATCAGCTTACATTTCAAAACATACTCCCCGAGAGACACATCACTCTGAAAAGTCTCGTACATTTTATGGAAAAGTCACAAAAATATCACAAAAAATCAGAGTAGTCACGAAAATCACAAAAAATCGCCAAAAACATTTTTAACATCGAAAAAATCACCAACAATATGAAAAATCTGGCACACATTTTCATGGGTGCTACACCCCTGTGTATTCCCTGTGTAACTAATAGGCAAATTACTAAAGAGTTTACGCAACACGACGCGCCTGCTGACGACGAGCCAAAGAAGTCTAGAAATGAGCGAGGTCACGCCATCCTCTCGCAAGCTTTGGCGCGAATATGAATATCGCGCTAGTTTCTAGACTATTTTGGCTAGTCATGAGCAGACGCGTCGTGTTGCGTAAACTCTCTACTAGTATCTGGGATGATAGGGTCTGCCGGGGGTCTATATAAGCAAGTCTACAGTTGACTAAACATGCTTGTGCTCAATACTGGTTATGCCCCTATTAGGTATAAAGAAAGACAGAATGTAACACCTGACTTAGAGTAGAGAAAAACGGTAGAAATGCAAATAAATTGAGGTGCAACTAATTAAACCCAGTTATGTCACTTTACGGTTTTTACTTCCAAAAATATCAAAGAGCTGCCCTATGTTGATGAAAGGTCGCTCATGTTACCCCTTAAGAAAAATGAGCTCTTCAGAATTACCTGATCAATTAAATCCAATGTTATCAGTTCTTTGCTAATGTTGCTATTATTTGTAAGTGATAATATATGATTTTTCTCAATTGGTGCAGATGAAATGACTACAGATTCCTTTTCCTAGGTAGAGGAATACGTTGCTTAAGTGCAAAAATTGTGCAAAATTAAATGTAAAAATCATCAAAAAAATAGTGCAAATAAGTGAGGGAAAATATAGAATTGCTGTAGTAAAAATACCATCAGTGCCATATAAATTTATTAAATCTACGAATGCTAAAAACATCTAAAATGAAATTGCTATAGAGCTCTTTAATAAATATTCTGGTACAAAGGAAATATTGAGCAAAGTCTAGAAATGTTTACAAATTATGTGCATCTGCCTTTAAGAATGTCATTAATATATGTTCCATAGTTCCAGCTCTATAGGCCATTTCATTTCCAGTTTATTTCATTTAGTATCTTTATATGAACAACATTCCAGCAAGACAAAAACATATAGATACTGGGAAAAAGGGAAGCAAATAAAATAAATTGCTGCTCTTTCAAGGGGTCGTGTTTGGGCCCTGTAGGCTAGGATGGTACTTTATACAACTACTTTTGAAATCAGCAAGTGGTTCTGTTCTCGAAAGCTGTCAGCAATATCATTCCACTTGTTGACACCAGAGAAGTAAAACCTTCTTTTTGCATACACTAACCTAATTTGTATATCACTATTATTTCTCGTTCCATACTCAGAAATCATGTAAACTTCAACAAAACAGTAACTAGCATGAAAGGGCCTCTGAATAATTGTAAAACAATGAGAGAAATAAATAGCTAAAATAGTTTTATCACTGCAATTATGCAAAGAAACTTTAGCTTAACGTAGTAAGTTTAGGTAGTGAGCTTAATAAGGTAGAAAGTTTTATTTCAACTTGAAATGCACGCGAGCTTACAGTAATTACCAGTTATACATGATTTCAACTTCTTCCTTTGCTTAAGTGATAAGGAAACAAATGAGGCAAACAAATACAACTCAGAGAGTCACTCAAAACAACAACAACTTTTAAGGATAGCACTATCCAATATTGATCCAGCTCTGTTATCTTAACATGAAATAACTCGTCTGAATCTAAACAGATATCATATGACGTTTGGCTGTGAAGGCGTAAATTCGATAAATTTTCAAGTATACGTAACTGCAGCAATGTTGAAGCTACAAAAATGTTCGAGTAGCTCCTTCATGCGAATAATTAAATCAAGTACCGGTACATGGAGTTCCCAAAACAAAGGAGTTACCTCTGAAGGAATTTGATCTCTAGAATCAAGACTTTCAGGACTGCCGTGAGCTTCACCATTTTCATCAATGTGGTTCAACTTCTGGTCACTTTCAACGAGGCTAAAAGACAATTCCAAGGGCGATATTATTTTGGAATCAAGATACCAAATGTCAGGAACGCTTTCACAACAAAGAAATAAACTTGCATACACTTTCAAAAGTATTCGTAAGACCAAAATTGCATAAACTAAAAAGGTTCACGTCAAGTGATTATGTGAAACATGGTCTGTGGTCTGTCTTTTCTAAGGTTCATGAAGTGGGGATCGAATATACTCAGGGACAAACTCATAAATAAAACTTTTTGTTTATGAGGGTGATCCTCATATACATTGTAAAATAAAAAGTCTAGTCGCATTTATTCAACTTATGTAAAACTTGATTTTATTGAGAAATTTTGGAAAAATTTTTTCCCCAAAACATCTGTCTATGGTTGAGAAACGATAAAAGCAGTCTTCCACAGAATCTATCACTATGATGCCTTTTGCTTTCAACCTTATCAGCAACCATAGTTTTTTTCAAACCAAATACAGACTTAGGCACTGTAACTTCCTTTTTATTTCAACAATACATTTGGCTTCTATCAGCACATCACGGCCTGGCTGATTAAACCTATAGAGAAATTAACAAGAATTGTGGTTCAGGTGGTTACTAAAAGGTGTCTACTATAGACAATGGATATCAAATAGCATTGCATAATTTATCAAGACTCCATGTCTAACCCTAAACATGACAACAATGACGTCAAACCTGCTACTTGAAATGCTACTGGACGAAGGAGTTCTTTTCGATATACGACGAGTATCTCTGTCAAGCGACCATGTCTGGGAAATCAAATAACAATAATTCACAATAACTATCAACAATATATGACAAACAGCCTATCCAGAAAGAATTCACTATGCATTGGAGGAAATATCCAAGATTTTTCTTTAATCAGGGCTCATACGGATATTTTCACAAAAATCCCGCGACTTTTAACTAAAAAGCACAAATTTCCCTGAATTTTTTTGTAATGACCTATGTTTTCCCTCTGACTTTCTCTAGATAAACAACCTTTTGCCCTGACCTATTTATCTGGGTAAGCAACCTTTTCCCCTGACCTATGAGGTCAACACCCAGCCCCTGACAGCTGATGGCCACTATTTCTAGCATGGCATTAACAATGCCTTTGACCAGGGAATGCAAATGACAACACTAATCAGAATCTTTTGGATTGATCAAATTACATAGTGAAAGACAAAATATAGGAAAGGACAAATTTTAAACACAAATTAGAAGTATTAAATGCTCCAGAAATGATAAAAAATTTAATATTTCCCCTGAACTACAGTGCAAGAGTACTATTTTTCCCTTGACCATTAAAAATTTCCCTGACTTTTCCTGGCCCAAGTGAAAAGGACAATTTCCCTTGATCTTCCCTAACCATATAAACCCTGTTAATATATTGAAAAATAGTAGGTAAATACTTAACAGTACTCACAATGCTAATACCCTAAACCAACATGATTTATTCACAACATTACACAAACGTAAGATACTCTGATTAAATATGCAGACAAGAGCAAGTAAACCCTATATATATTACACTGATCTCAGATTTCTCATAGCCTAGCATGGAGCACTCAAAGATAACCAGGGTTCTGGGTGTGGTTTTTGGACAGGATGTGGTTAACGGACTGGATGTGGCCCATGGATTGTGAACCAGATGTGGCCTACAGACAACATGATATCCAGCCACTTGTATGTCTTATCCGGCCTACCAAACATTAGCAATCAGTAATAAATGATACAATCAATAAGATTAATAAAATTTATTACCTTTTCTTGTTGCTGTGCAGCAAGACTTAGAAACTTAAAAACATGTACCCGGCCTTTGAGACACACCTAAAAGTCAGAACAACAATGAAATTACATTCTTTATGGGTTGATGTAACAGATTCATTCCTCAACAGATTCATGCTAAATCTATTTAATTAAATTTGAAAACACAGCATTCATGTCACTCCGGGCACAACTCCTTTGAATTTAGAATGCAAAGTCTTAATGTCAGACTGAGCGTTTGTGCATTTAATATTATGACATAAAGGATTAAGTGTAAATATCTACTTGATGATATAAATTTTCCTATAGTTCTATTCTATATATGAGATAGCCTTCCTTGCAATGAATTCACAAAAACATCTTCAAAGACCATTCATAATCACAAAATCCATCAACTCTGATATGAGAAGCAGCTGAAACAACACCCATAATTTCCTGTACCAATGTTGGCAACTGTTAAACACCTGCTTTGGATGATGAGCCAGGTGTTAAAACCAGCTTTGTATTCCACTTGACTCAAGAGTAAACAGGACTAAATTTAAAAAGCATTAAGTCCCCTACAGTCTGTTATACTGAACACAACTTCATCAACATGCTACAATAGTGACCAAAAGTCTTGGGACACTTTGCATATTTCTAATCTGCATTTAACATTTGTCCTCCTCCTCCACCTAAACAGCATTGGTTTTTGAGAGAAGTACATCTGGTAATGGAAAATTTTTTCATGTACAATAATGCTAAGTGTCTCAGGAACAGACCAACATTGTTTTAGGGGGAAGGGCAGTGAGTGCAAGGCGCAATTGTTGAAATGTTGAGAGGGCTACAATTTTTCATAATTCTTTGTAAGTTCCCCAGGGACTTTTGTCTACTATTGTAGCTCTGCAGCAGATAGTTGGCAGACAGAAATTGGTAAACTAATGACATGGAATATGAAGCCACACTAAACTCTTACTCCTTGCATGTTTTTCTGCTGCATTATATTTTTCATACTTATGAGATACAAACTAATTTGCATTAATGCTTACCACACTAGACACATACTAATTTTGCCATGTTTACCTATACACTAACAAATGCACTTACATGAACTCATTTCAAAAAGTAACATGTGATTCAGCATTTATTGCAGCCAACAATTCAAGCGGTGTTTATGTATTTCACACAATACACAGCTCAATCTAATACAAAGGGCTCTGTATTGCAGACATTTAAAAGAAAACCTCAAACAAATGAAGGACATTTTTACAATGCTACAAAAAACATAGACTTGAATTAAACCTATCCTGGTAATTATTTTTGTGGCTGCACAATCAACTTAAAACCTCCTAGTATTAAAATAAAGACTACCTTCAGCTTTCACTATCTCTATAAAGGCATCATAACTCTCCATACCTGAGCAGGGGGTGACGTTAATGGATTGTCATTCAGTGTCAATGAAACCAATGAAGTAATTAATCGGAATGCAGGTGGAATCACTGAAATTTTATTGCTTGAAATGTTAAGTCTTGTCAAATTTTTGAGCTTGCTTATCTCTGAAAACAGTAAATACAAGAGTCAATAAAGTGCATTTTCATCAGTAACAATTACATCAAAAAGAATTGGAATTTAAAGCTTAAATTCTGTAAAGATTGACGATACCTCAAAAACTAATAGGATAGGAATGTAAAAACTAAGTCAAGACTAATTAAAAATCAAGAGAATGTCCTATGGCACAGAGGCTGAGGCATTGGAAGGAAATTTTAGTTTTATCAGAAAGCATATGATAAAATATTTCAGCAATAGAAATATTGAACATATATTGTATAAGACATTCAATCAATACACCAATTAAATTAAATTTCAATTATTATTTACTTGGTATCTAAAATAAATAGTCAATCTGAGAGAAGCTGGCATGCTTTTCATCACACTTGTTATTCTAGGAATCTGAATAAAGACTAGGATAGGAATATTTACATTTGAAAATAAGTATGATCACAAAGAGAGACACCATTTAGTTTTCCTTCTTTAGGTCCAATTTTGACAATTCCATATATTCCACAATTCCATATGATATGACAATTCCATATACAATCCTAGTTGACAGTCCAGTTGACATATACAAGATATGGTGTCTGATAAATGGTGTCTCTCTTTGTCATTGTACTTATTTTCAAAATTATACAGAAGCTGCACTTCTATCATCTACTTCAATATTTACATTTCCATGCACAATAATCCATTTCAATGGTCAAACCTAGAATATTCCCAACAACTTCTAAGTCCAGTTCAAGAAAAATGTATCTTAGCAGATATGGACACTTCAGTCAATGCTTCACCTACCATCTGGAAGTGAAAGCAGCTGGTTACGCCTAACATCCAATGTTCTTAGTGATACCATTTCTCCAACTGTACTTGGCAGACTTGTTAATTCATTACAACTTAAATCCTGAAAGCATAAAAAACAAATATTGTGATAACTAGTATAGCTAATCCATTATATCATGCTAATCAGCATCTGAAGCAAACAAGGATAATTTTAGAGGCTACAAATGCCATCAAAAAACTAATATGTCTAAGTAAAGTCAGCATAAAGCTTTATTAGACATGGCAAAAAGCTTACAAAAATTAAAAGATAAAAACCTTCAGCCTAGATTAAATGCTAAACAGCTTTCACATCCAATGTGAATTATTAAAAAAGTAAGTTCAATCTGGTTTATCCTTCCTGAAGAGTACTACCATTAGATGTATGTACCGACAATCTACATCAAATCAAATACCAGAAACATGTATTCATAATCTAAGCACAGAAAATTCTACTTTCTTAGTAAAATACTTGACAACAGGTCAATCATAACTACTAAATGCAGGGGCTTTCATGTTTGATTTCAACTGAACTTACCAACTGCTGGAGTTTTCCAAGCAGCCCAATTTCACTAGGGATTGCATGAAGTTTGTTGTGTTTCATAATGAGTACTTTTAGTGGCAGTGAACAAATGTGAACTGGTAGGACTTGCATTTGATTATGACTAAAGTACAAAAATTAATACAACATCAACACTAAGGAAAGAGAAACTTTTCCATGACTTCAATTTTCACTACGAGATGCCAACTATTTCTCAACAAGGAAGCAAATATGATAAGACTTTCCTATTCAAACAGAAGACCTGTATGAATGAATGCTATCATAAAGACCACTGCTTAATAAACAATTAAACAGCAGACAAGGCAACAGATGTGGCAAAAAATTTTATAAGATGTCACATAAAATTAGATTATCTAAAACCATACCAAAATAACTCATACAAAAAAGGCACTTTCAGGACAAAGTATTAAAAACATGAAACAGTAACACATCCTATACATAAAAACTTAAAACTAAATGAAAAGTATATTTATTTAGATGAAAACTAGCTATAAAAAACTGTGAGATTTATAGAGGAAGATACATTAAAGAGTTTTCAGTTTATTTTACACAGTACTTGCCTCAGATTCAAATATGATAGAGATTTAATGTGACTGATATCTGGAATACTCTTGAGATTATTGAATGCACAATTAAGGCATTCCAGCATAAATGACTCAGTTAGCTCTTCAGGAAGTTCAGCAAACTTGTTGTGAGATAAATCTGTAGACAAGATCAAACAATATCAGAGATTCCAGCTTTAAGCAGCCCTATGATGAAACACATGACTACTTTGCAATGTTTGGGATAATACATTTATGGTTAACACTACCCCTCCACAGGTAGAATAGCAAATTCAATTGCTCTTCTTCTCAACAAAAATAGATACCCTGGAGAGGTCCTGATGGTAGAATCTTCTACATCCACATCCAAATATGCAACATACCTATAAATACCCTGTGCTGGGTAATTCATAAAGTACAGTAATACAGGTAAGTGGAAACCCATTTCTAGGAACAAATGCTATCTGTACATTTGTTTATTGCACTTAAAAGAGGGCATTTTGCAACATTTATTAACATCAATAGTAGCTGCTAATTCTTTTAACCATCTACAAAAAATCTACCAAATATTTGATTTTGAAACAGTTCTTGCGGTTCTTGCTCAATGCAAAATCCCGATCATAGCATCAAGTATGGTACAATGTTTGCGCAAGCTGTCAACAGTTACACAGGTAGCTATGTTCACTGTTATCGATAGGCCTATAAAATTTTAGGTTTCGGAAACTCATGCTGATAGTGCTGCCACCAGGACAGACAAATGATTATCAATTTAGCAACCAACCAGTATTTGGTTTGCAAACTGATATAATTACAACTAACCTGCCCTAACAACATCAGTTAAATCGATATTTTCCAGGGTTCTGGGAAATTCTCTCATACTTCTATGAGGGATACTGAGCGTCCCTGTTTCCTGTGAGTCTTCAAAACACTTTTGTAAATCCCTAGTTTTGACAGCCATTGATAATTTTGCGATTTACATAGCTCCAAAGTTTTAATATCCAGTATCAGGCATTTAAATCATTAAATGCATGCTCATTTCCAGTCACCACCAGCAGTCGTCTCTCTTGCAAATCTATCCAAGCTTGAATTCTCAGCCATTGTTATCGGCCATTATGGGCTATGCTATAGTTGTTACTGCGCAAGCGTACAAATGAGGAAGCCTGCAGCGTTGACAGTACAAGTAATGTTGACTGATTTTTCTCTTCATTTGCAACACTTTTCAGGTCTCCCTCCTCTTTTCAAGCACACTGAAGCCGGGGGGGGGTGTTTGCAGCCCCAATGTTTTTGCTAGTGCATGATGTCATACAAGGCCTAAGTTAGAATGTATTTTGATATTCAAAAGCGGTGTTTCTTGCAACCTAAAAGCGTAATCATAAAAAATTTAGAGGGTCTCCACCCCTGACCCTACCTTTAAACTCAAATGGGGGCTTGCCACTCGTCCCCAGCCTCCTCACTCAAAAATATGCTCCGCTACCAAGTACACCACACAGGGGCACCGGAGGCAGCGGGTTGGCTAAACTTTCAAAGTACCCATTTTGGGAGTCTGCCCTTTCCGCTCAGAACTGCTTCTACGCCCCTGGCACTACAAAAACAGAAGCTTCATATTTTTTCCATTATGCCCACTTGCTACGAAAAATTTCATTTAAAATTCAAAGAATCATAGCTAGGGGCAGGGGTACAGCGACGGTATCACAACATTTTCGATATTTGCAAGTTTGTACCACAGATTTTACTTAACTATATGCCTTTCATAATTTCTTATTTTACATACGTTTATCAATTTACTTACAATATGATCATGTGTCATTGATATATTAGTCAATATTAGTCCTGCAACTTCGAAAACACCTTTGTAGCTCAAATGTGACATTTACTGAAATCCGTTTTTTTCGTATCCTTTAGAGGAAAGCTGCCCCTTGCCCTGCTTTGCTTCAGGGACGCTTGGCTAGGGGGCAAATGTAAAAGGGGATCACACTTTATCCACAAGATATGTTCCCTTTCAAAAGTTCATTAGAAAACCATGAATTTCTCTGGCATGCGCTACAATGGAAGGTACAGCAGTGAAAAATGTTAAAGAGAAAGAAGGCACCATCTACTGAGGGGAGCAAAGTACTATAAAATGATGGTGCTGGAGGGCGAGCATAAGAACTGCTTGGACAGCTGTTTTCAAAATGGCTGAGAAACATTGCAACGATGTAGGCTAACAGAGGCATTTCAGAAGTAGTGAGAGATTAATAAATAAAAAACTTTACAGGTACACATGTACAGACATCACTCTGTTGAACTACACGATGGGCATGGAGGAAGCCAAAGAACAACAAGTGATGGACTTCTTGGGTTTAGAATTATTTGCTAACATTATTGTTGACTTCATGCTTTTTCAAGGTTTGATTTGTGTTAGTTTTGATAACCTGTTTCAAAAAAAATACACCCTATTGAGAAGTATGCACTTTCTCTAGTTGTAAATCCACAATGTCAGTTAGTAACTCCACAAACTGAGTCAGAATCTCTCTTATTTAGGCCTTAATAGAGTGCAAAGTCAGTAGACAACAATTCCCTGAACTAGGACACTTTTCAACGTTGTCGAATGACAATACGCATAAGCAGCTTAGAATTGTTTCAAGTCTACAAGTTGCTTATATTTTTGACAAAATTTTGATTTAAAGTTGCTTCATGGTTGCTTAAACTTTGCCAAACGATTCTTCAGTAATTATAAAAAGGAAAGAAAACCAAGAAAAGAAATCATAATCCCAGACAGAGATGCGCCGATGGGGGTGGGGGGCGTCGCGCCCCCCAATATTTTCAAATTTGCAAGAAAGTTGGTCAAAAGTTAGCCAGACTACTAAGAGGGTTGGCCACAGTATTTTCTTTAGTAACAATTTAGTAACAATAGTTGGTCAAGTGATCAGAACGCCCCCCCCCCCAACAGAAGGTGTATCGGCACATCACTGATCTCAGGGTGCATTCTTTATTCATCTAGTCAAAACACAATAACTCTTATTCAGGTTTTGTAAATAGATAGGCGCTTTCATTTTCGGGAATTAATATTGTTTTAGAAACTTTTGCTTATATTTGTGGAGAACCAAAGTTGATAATCAAGCTTTTTTCGAATCTAGTTTTGTTGATTGTAAACGGGTTCCTTGCAAGCAAATTGGTGTATACGTCGAACTTTATGGTCAGTATATTTATTCAATACACTTATTTTTTATACGAAAACCTAATCTTTCGCTGATTCTCAATATTTTTAATTTTGTCAGCTTTGAGCTTTAAATTATTTTGAAAGGATTCTTCACTTTCAAAGGTGTAATTTCACCTGAAAATCAAATAATTTACAGTGCTATCTCTAATAATTCCCGTTCTAGCTGTGTCTCTCATTTCATTTTACACTAGTCTTAATCTTGTATGCTTTCTTTCTTGCTTCTGTCTTTACACAATACACGTTTTTTTAAGAAAGTTTTTTCGCCCAGTAGTGACACTTTCTTAACTTTTTCACAATTTCAGTATCAAATGCTTTGCGCATGCCCATTATTGGAAAGCGAAAAAGCTCCAAGTACACACGAAATGATGATAAGTCTTAGCAAATAACATAAGTTAAACTGTTAGAGGGTAGCTAACATCACATGGCACAGATAGATCGAATATTGAATACATAAACACTAAAAAACTTTCCTAAATCTCAAAAATCCAGTACTGAATTTTCTTAACCTTTTAAACAGCTGAGTACTACTTTCTTATAAACAACATGCTTATAAAAGAAATCTTGTAACTTACTTTTTCCACTCGAATTGCATCTAATTCTTCAGAACTGAACATAATGTGCAGAAGAGCATACTATAAAACTCTGCTCCTCAATCCTTTTCAGAAGTAAGGAAACTGCACTTGATTGGGGTGAAATTTGCCTATAGAGCTCGTTTACATGCAATTGCAAGCTTTTTAGTTATAGGAAAGCTTCTCATACCCTGAACTGACTCTTTCTTAGTTTTTCACGATTCCAGTAGCAGGGCTGGATTCCATAGGGGAGGCCATGGCCCCCCAAACGGCAATATTTCGTATTGCAAACTATAGTATTAAAAGACGGCAATAAAAGCAATAATGCATGAAAAAGGTAATAAAATGAACCAGATGCCTCCCAAAATCCAACTCTGGATCCACCCTAGTCCAGTATCAAAACTTTCTGAAGATTTTCTTAGCAAACATTTTTTGAGCTAGGAATTGCATGTGTCTACAATTGAAAGAATTGCCATAAAGTAAAGCTAACACCATACGATAGCATTTCATGGAAAGACAATTTTTTTATTTCAGTAAAAATTTTCGGTGTTCTACCCTTTCAGTTTAAAGGACCACGTAAATAGTTGCATGCGCAACTAAAATAGCGATGAATCTACGCCAATAACATAGGATAAACTGTTGAAATAAAACAAAGATAGTATTTTCATAATATTTTATTGAAAGGTAATTGGACATGCATATGAAACTATGCTCTTTTTTATAAGAACCAGTAAAATTGAGGTTCAGGCTGGCTGTTCTTAATTTTTCTGAAATTCTTAAATTGGCAGTGTGTAGGTTATTCAGAAATACAAAGAAAGACAATATACAAGACAATGCTTGATGTTTTGACTGATTGAGAGCCAACTAGCCAAATGTTACAATGTTAATTCGAGAAAATCAAAGAGGTGAAGTGACAAGGCTGTCAATTCTCCTCAGGCTAGCAAAGAAAGGACATTTCACGACCATATGTTAGTGGAAAGCATTAGCATCGTAGCTCAAAACTAAATTTGACGATGGTACTTCAGCTTCAGCCTTGTTCTGTATTTGTTCTTACTTTTCCCTTAAATTTCAGGCGCGCGTTCTTATGAAAAAGTATGTATCGAGTGTCTTAAGCAACAATTTGAACTTTCTTAACTTTTTGAGCAGTCGAGCACTATTTTCTTGTACACAACTTCTTTATAAGAAACCAGCCTGTTCTTGAGGGTAGTGCCCACCTGCCTCCCGACCACCCTTGACTTTGTATCGCCTTAGACTTTTTGCAGTCCTTTCGTGCTTGTGAAATTCGTGGCCATGCTTGCTTTAATGACAAATCTTCAATTTTAAATTGAAGAAAATCCAATATTTTATGCTTCATATGCAGTACACAATTTTTTATAAGAATAAAGTTTATAAGAATATTAAAGCTCAGAATTTTTCAAATTTACGAATAAATAAGGAATAATGCAAATCTTAAACTTCATCAAGACTTGGAATTTTTATTTATATAAGTCATAATACTGCTTTAAGATTAACTTTCGCATTATCGATACAATATCTCACAAGGTGTGGCCAGGAGGAAGGGGAGCTTGGGCGTGGACCGTGGGGAGTAACTAGAGAGCTAACCAGAGGTAGTGGGAATAGCCCCCTTTCATAGTCAGCGTTAAAGCATCATCCGATATGAAGAAAGAAAGAGCGATGAGATTCAAGGGACGGAGCCCCCTAAAAAATTGCTTGCCCACGCCCTTTATATATAAGGGAAGCGCTCTTTAGATATAAAGGTACGCCCTTTTCTAGATAGAGAAGACCAGTCGCACTTGCTATTTCAACACTAACTTCCAATGTATCGATTTTATTGTAGATTTAAGCGTGTTTCAGACATCAAACTTTCTATCACAAATTTTTTTATCGTCCCCTTGTTAGACCACTGATGCTTCGGTGCATTTCACTCAACAGTATAAGGTCGTCAGTAGCGACGCATTTACCAATGGGCATACTGGAACCTGTCCCTGAAGCCCCCCTAAAGCTCTTGACTTTAAGGGGCTCGAGCAAAATTTTTCAAAACCTATAAAACATTGTTCATATGAAATAAAATTATTTTTTGTGTACTTTAAGGGGTTCCAATCAACCTTGAGTCTTGGGTCCCAGAAGTTGTAAATACGATCCCCTGATTGCCAACATACATTTAAGAGACAACAACAGAAGTACAAAAATGGTTGAAGAAATAATTCTGACATATTCTTATAAAACCAAAAGAGCACTTGGAAGATAATAAAACAACAAGCACTTAAAATTGAAACTAAAGAACTGTACATCTATATTCAGTAAACCATAGACTGTAGACCGCTAAACAGAAGTGGGTGATTGGTTGTAGAATCAATAAGTAAAATTGACAGTGCATAACACCTCTAGATACAGCCTAAGTGAATTATTGAAAAACAATGCAACTTGCCTCTTCCTCACCTTCAGCAATTATTATCAGAGCTCTGCATGCCAATGCAATTTGATGGTGATGTACAAGGTAATTTTTGGGTGGATCACAAAAGGAATGTACCTTTTTATATTCCAGAAAGTTCTTGTGTTTTCTCAGGGTTATATATTTTTCTAGGTTACATTAAACAGCTTTTTTTCTGCTGAAAAGTAATTATCATCACAAAATAACTTCTGAGAAGCTAAATACACCACTATATTCAACTTCCATAAATGCTGACAGAAACAAAAGTCCCTATTTTAATGAAGCTATACCATTTTCCTGCTGTGCTACCTTAGCTTTGAAATGCAAATGACAATCCTGGAGAGAGGGAGGTGGATGAAAGAAAATATAGCTACTAGCTGATTCAACTAAAGCAAATAAAGGTTTGGATAGATTGTACCAAATTAAAAATGGGTAGAGGAAAAGGATCCTGCATGCTTTTGTATGTTGAGGAGTGCTTGCTAGAGAGGCACCTATCCTTGGCCATCAGCACTTGAGGTAGGGTGACCATTTCCTTTCCTTACTGCATTTATTTCCCTCGTGTTGCAACCAGGCACCCATTCACTAATTGGTGGACAGTGAGCAAGAATCTAGTCAATGCCTCAAGTGGGATTCAAACCATAGACCTTTGGCACAGGAAACATGCACTCTAACTGATGTGCTACTAAAAAGATATGGAAGCAGAAATCTTATACATCCCAATGAACAGTTATTAAAATAAAATGTGATTGCAATATATATATATATATATATATATATATATATATATATATATATATATATATATATATATATATATATATATATATATATATATATATATATATATATATATATATACAGTGTGTCAAGATCTCTGCAAGAAAACTACTTGCTAAATTTTCCCATGGTTATCCTTGTCATTAGCAAAATACAGTGCATGAGTTATTTAGCACATAAAAATGATATCTGGTGCACAATCACACCAGTATGAAGATTTCTATGCATACACCCAGCAGATCAGGAAATGATACAAAGGAGGTAAAACACACAAAATATATGTATGCATCCTAACATGCTGAAAACTCATCATAAAGGATATGACTTTTCAAATGGTGAAATTTGGAATTTAATAGTAACAGCAAAGGGAGCTGATACCATTGTTAACCAGCAGAGCTCTGTCATTACCTACCAAAGGTAGAGTCTACCAGGCATGTGTACGTAGCACAATGATGTATGGCAGTGAAACTTGGCTGGTGAAAGCTGAAGATGTCAGCCGCATTGAGCAGAATGACATGAGAATGATAAGATGGATGTGCAATGTAAGTGTGAAGGACTAGCTCAGTTCTAAAGAACTCAGACAAAGATTGCATCTGGACAGTATTGGCAGCTGTATGCAGAATAGGAGGCTTCATTGGTTTGGTCATGTGGAGAGAATGGACAAAAATGCATGGGCAAGTAGATGCAGAACAATCAAAATGACAGGAACCACTGGCAGAGGAAGACCAAAGAAAACATGGGAGTAAGTGATAAGAATTGATCTCAAACAAAAAGGTGTCAGCAGAGACCTGGTGAAGGATAGGATAACTTGGAAGTCCAATTCAAGAAACCGTCCAAAACATGCTAGCATGTAAAAGGGACATTAAACCAAAACTGATGATGATGATGAAAGTCTCAAGACACCTATCTACATGTACAATCAAAAGCACAAGCAAATTCATTTGTGCATGTGTGGGTATATCTTCATGTGACTGTATGCACTAAATGACAAGGACTACATAAAACATGCATTCCAAAAATCTCCTTCCATGACATAATCCATATTGGCTATGTTGTAGATAATTCTGTTTCGTGACATTGAAATGAGATGGAAGGTTAGTCTCAAAATACAGGTCCAATAGCTTCAAACCAAGACAAGGGAGAAGGGTCAACAAGGATGTAATTCTTAAACTCTGTAAATGAAATCCTCCCATCTTTGTCAGTGTCTGCTGTTTTGAAAATTTCTTCCATAAGCTCATGCAAAGCATCTTGTGTCATTGCCTCTACTGCTGATGAAGGACCTCTTTCAGGTTCAACTTCATCTGGAAAGCAACTCTCTTCATGACTTTTCCACATACTGCTTTTGCTTGCTGTTGATGTACTATTACCTTGAGAACTTTGTGGGATCGGAGCATTAAATATTGCTGAGATTGGCCTGTTTCCAGTGTCTTCATATCCAGCCATCATTTCTTCTTCACATGACTTCACAACATCTCGTACCAGTTCAACACTTATCTGATGGTGTGCTTGTAAGACCTTAAGAAGGTCATCTTTTGAAATGTAATTATCTGAATCTATGTCATAAGCCTTGAAAAAGTACTTTGATTTCTCTTTATTTGTCCCTCTAGTAAGTATTGATAATCCTTTGGTGAACTCAGGAAAACTGATATAACCATCATTGTTTCTATCATAGAACTTGAATACTTGGTCTATCAGTACATTTCTACGAATTGCCAATGGTCCTAAGCAGTGATTAAATATTTCTCTAGTGATACCATATGTATGGCTGCATAAAGATTTGTATTGATCATAAAGACATTCAATTTCAGATGGATCAAAATGACTAATAACTCTAAGTTCAAGCACTTCATTCCATGAAATTTTTGATGAGAGAATCTTTTTGCCTGCAATACATGAAGAATTTTAAGTATATAGATAATAGACAACTTAATGAGCCACAAAACTTGAAGTCTAGATGAAAATACAAACAAAGCAGTAATATGACTTAGTATAATGCATAGATTAATTTATAGTAAATGACAATGTAACAAGCAAAAAACTGTGCAAACCTGGTCCACTAAAAACATTTACCAACTTTTTCTAAACACTATCCACAGCAACTTACACATAACGTTCAATTCATTTCCGTGACAAATCCAACTACATGATGCACAACAAATTATATAGTCCAAAACCCAGCCATTTAAAATCGACTATTAGAAACTATTTGCTTTCAGTATGCTAGTTTGCATTTGATGATTTCTGTGCAGAGGAGCATCACCAAATTGTGGCCCAAATTGTGGCACATGTGTGGGCAGAAGCAGGGAAAGTAGCACTGCATAAAGGGATCATGCAGGTAAAAGCAGGGGAAGTAGTACCACAAATAGGACTTTCATCAAAGCGTGGCCACAGAATGCTTGTTGTTATGTGGTTTTACGTACATTAATTTAAACCTCTTGGTATCACTCCAAACAGCAATTAAGAACTTAACCACTTGTATTTTGTTGCATGGGACACAGAGATATTTCTTAAATTGTTTTGGGGGTCAACAGGAGCAAAAGGGCACTGATTAACATAGGTACCTCTTTGGAGCAGCACCTAGCATAGGCACCTTTTTGGGGCATTTTTGTTCCATCCTCTAGCACATTTAGCGGGTACCTATTGCTACCAAAGCCAGTGAAAACAGTAAAAATGGTGCAGGGAATATATTTCCAGCACACTACAAAGAATGCTATCTGATCAGTATGCTAAACATGTATTTCTACCCTCTACAAAAGTAGAAAAACAGGCAGACTGTTCATATTTGCCACATATAATAGAACAATGAGCACCCTATAACAAAATGAATAGCTGTAATGCATCTATATCTACATACATGCATATTGCCCATATTAGACAAGATGTATAACAAAATTAAAATTATTACCTGGATAAAATGAACTTAATAGAGCTGATCTAGGATTTGCAAGAGGTGGGATTGGGATAACAATCTTCAAAAATACATGATTCTTCTCATGGTCACAAACGGGCTCACATCTTGCACAAACATCATAATCTATGCAATTAGAGCATTTATATCTGATGCCAGTCAGTGGATTAGCATTGCAAATATTGCAACTGATTCCTCTGTGCACAATGCAATCTGTTCTAGCTTGGTCCTCACCAATATTGTACAGCATATTAAGCAGATTTTCTGATTGGTGCTTCATATTACCTTCACTTGATTCTGAAAATTTTACATTACTAGATTACTCTAATGAATGATGCATTTCTTTGTTAGTAAAAAGCCAGTGTATAACCAACCTACTATAAGACACCCTAAAATTTAAGAAACTATTAGAACTACAAGCAAAGAGCTAACAAACTCTAGACAAATAGTGTATATGAAAATCATTACCTCATTCAACATAAAGCTAAACTGAAACAATGTGAACATGATATTGCTTTAGATTTTAGCTTCCACTTACACATTCACATTTCTTTTCACCTTTTCATAGCAACTCAGTTCATTAAATTAGGAAGCTTCTAAAACTACCCAGGGTGAATTCCAGGGCTATGAAAATGGGGTGGATCAATGAAAATTTTTGGCTGCACCTTCTAATTTTCTGAAGATTTGCTACTTTCCTCCTCAATTATTTTTTAAATTGATTTTAAAGAATTACTGAGGGACATCTTGACAAAAATCAGTGGCATGACCATGCCCCCATACCACCATGTAATGGCAAATGCTTTCCATACCGTCTGCCCTGTGGCCTTGAGCCAGGTTTCTTATGGAAGAAAACTTCAGCAAATTAAATCCCAAAAATGCACCAATTCTTACTCTAAACTTGCATTAAATATTCATCTAATTGTTGTATTGAAGGAAAACCAATATTAAGTTAAAATAGAAAGGATGTGGGTAATTGGAGTAAATATAGGACTGCAAGAAAATTATCAATAATTGCATCATATATGCAACTTCAAAAATGCACAAATGATTCTTAACTCAGACTGTATTGTTTGAGTTTGGCATGGGTAAACTCATTACCTGCTTTTTCAAGTATTGCAACTGGGCCTTTTACAGGTTATGGCACATATGTGACTCTTTTTGTAAGAAATAAATTCTCTGGCTTCAGCACAGATATTTCTTAATACTTTATTAAATCCAACCTTAAATAAATGCTTCTTAAACCTAAAGACTCCCAATGACAACAACAACATAAATTAAGCAACTATGATGCAAGAAGAAGGATGCTCAGGGTTTGCTATTTTACCTTGGAGTTCAAATAGATTCCTCTTTGGACAGGAAAGAACAAATGAAGGCTGTATCTGTTAAGGTTTCCAGGGCATTAGGCTTCTTGAAGCATGCAAAAAATTTACTACCAAAGGAAACTTTAAGAACTCTGTACACAGGTATTGTTGAGCCTCACCTTAGGTATTGCTACTCAGTATGGGGTTGTGCTGGCTCCACTGACATGAAATAGCTGTAAAAGCTTCAGAATCATGTTACCAGAATTGATACAAATAGCAGTTATCATAACCCTAGCAGAAAACTTTGGAAAGAACTTGGCTGGAAGACCATTGACAAACTATGTAAATTGAGACTGAAATAATGGTCTACAAATCTCTAAATGGGCTGGCTCCACATACCTGTGCAACTTCTTCTAAAAATGCAACTCTCTGCTCTCATAGCCTATGCAACACTAAAACAACGTTGACGCTGTCACTGAAAAGAACAGGTAATAGGCAAAAATGCTTCTCTTATAGAGGTGCTAAGATATGGAATAGCCTCTCAACTGAGTCAAAGCAAGCACCTTCTATGAATATCTCTAAGCAAACATTTAATTTTAGTAGGATTTTTAATATAGTAGTTTAGTTTATCTAGCTAGATATTTTTATTTTATTTTATGGGAGGGCTCCTTGAAAATCAGCATCTATGCAGAAGGGCTATCCTTCCCTTTAGCTATTAGAAATATGAAATATGTGAGGCATATAATGGATGCTCATTCCATTTTCTTTCTACGTCAAGGAAAGCTACATATATTGATAAAGTATTTATTTTCTCTATTTTACATGCCTTGCCGTGGAGAAATTGAATCATTAACGTGTCTTGAAATTTCCAAGTCGTCCCTTCTGAATCTGCTGATGCTACGCTCCAAATCTTGACGTGGGTCATCCATAATCAGCCAATTTCCTATCAACTACTTCTTATAGCCCTTCTCTTCACTTTGCCTATCATGTGAATGTTACTAAATTCCAAAGCAAGGTCTTGTAAGCATATCACACGACTTTATACATTGCAGCAATAAACTGTTGTTAACAGCTCAACAACTATTATTCAGCCATGATGGAAAGCCTCGTCTTCGTGGTCCATACTGAGAAACAAGTTTACCGCTGTTATCGTTGCAGAAAAAGTTTATAATGGTGAAATGGCTCTCCGAAAGAACCTTTTTAAGTCACCTGCAAATCCAGATGATCAACGAATTGGAAAGACCAAGTCAGGTATAAAGTACTACCATTTGTTTTTCGATATTTCTTGCCATTACCTACTTTAGCTTCAATGATAGCTCCTAACCATTTGTATTTGGTAATCAGCAATTCTTATTGCCTACTTTTATCAATGTTTCAATCAACTTGTATACAATTTAATTGTAGACTTGGTTTTTTCCCCGGCAAGAAGTAGTACATTCCTTTGCTTATGCCACTTCCATTGTTGTTTTCTAATTTTAGCAGAGATGGAAACTTTACTGAATAAAATTCAAGTAGAAATTGAAGTGGAAAATAATCTGAACATTGTCGAGAAAGGTTTGTGATTTCAAATCAACCTTGCAGATTGAATTCAGTAGGTTTAGTTAGGAAGAACAGATAATTCTTCTTTTGCAAGGCTGATATTTGTCTAATTGTTGATTACTTGGTTCCAAGTGAGGGACGTGCAGCCACTAGGTCACTTAATACCGATATTAAATAAATAATTTGACTTATTCATGAGATTCATGAGTGCACAGTTTTGTTTTCTCCTTCTTCCGCTTCTCCCTGTAGTAGTTTATCCCCAGATTATATATTTGAACAAGGATAATGCATAATTCACTCTGGTGGGTTCATGGAGCTACTGAAAATAAATCCTGGCTTTGAGATCTTTTTCATCTGTTTTATGACATGTCACTTTTCACATTCTAGTTTTGATGGAATGTAAAGCATAATCCTAATAGCTATTTTCACTTGAAGTCATGCATATTGCAAAATATCCCTACTGCAATTGTATTAGTCTGGCTTTTTGGAAAGGTTGTAGGCTTGCCTTTGATCATTCTTCACAGCCTTATTCTGATTATCCAGCATTTAAGATAATCATTTTTAGAGGTGATTGGACTGTGGATTGTCAATTTCTATAGATAGCTTTATCTTATCAGGTTCTATTGGTGAACTCCGCCCTTGAGTTGAAAGAAATAATTATGTGCCTATTCTGAGGGCACCATAGCTGCCTTCAGCAAAGTGACAACAATTTTCACAGCACAGTGCCAAGTGTAAATTTTGTTCTTAGAGTTGATTGCCTACTTTAGAGTACCAGAAAGTTGTTGTCTCCTGAATGTTAGTTTGTTGAATTCTTTATCTCCCTCCCCCCAGTTGTTATTCCAAACCCTTTATTATATTATTTTGAGAATCTGAAATCATTTCTCAGAGAATAAGTTCCCTGCAGCACATAATGAAATAGAAACCACATACAGAAGTGCAAGGAGAAGCATAGCAAGCACACTGCACATGAAATTACTCTTTTCCTTTGAAATATTTACTTCACCAACCTGTATTTTCTATTTTCAATCCCATTCACTTACCCCCTGTTTATTTCAGCCCCCTTTTCTTCAATTTCTAAAAACATGTCATTTCCTCAATTATTACCATCACCCCCCCATTATTCTGTACTCCAGAGTAAATGCCTGTAGGTTAATGCCAAATTATTTGTAATTTTCAATTAGCTATTACCTTCTTGTCTTATATGCATTAATTGGTAACAAAAATCATGAAGTTTTCAGGTGCTTAGTCAAGGTCTCTCTAAGACTTATCAATATTTCCACAGAGCTACATGAAAAACGGCTTACAAAGATGAGGGAAGAAGTAAAGGCTTTGGAAAATGATGATTGGATGCATAGAAAGATCACTGAATATGTATCTTTTTGAAGAGGACAGAACCTTTACATCATGGCGGATAAGTTATCATGCATACTTTGTTATTAGGGCATTTGTGTGCTCTTTGAAGGAGGTCACCTAGGAGGCACCACAGGACAGATAAGCTAGGGACCATCCCTAGAGCCTCTCTCTAGGGGATGTAGGATCTACATTTTGCCAAGAATGAGCATGGCTCAATTTTATAAGTAATAAAATATTTGCTGAGTATGAGTTTGTTATTAGAAAAAGTTTAAAGACAATTGACATTCAGGCAGAAATGTGTTTTTTGTATGAAAAACTCACATTTGGCCTTTGGTGTACTACTTGCCCTCCCCCCCCCCAAATAGCTGCTACTGCACCACAGTACACAGGGCTTCTTTTTGGGTCTCTAGAATAAGGTTAGTGGATCCAGGGAGTAACTGTAAAACAGATTGATTTTGTTGTAATTTGTGGAAGTCAGGGGTGGATCCAGGAGACTGGGGGCCATGGCCCATCAAACAGCAATATTTCCTATGGCAAACAATTCTGTTGAGAAAACTCTCACAAGGAAAAGTCAATAAAATGAATTGGATGGTTCCCTCAAAGTCCAGCACTGGATCTGCCCCTGGTGTGAGTAGTTATATTCATTAAATACATTTATGCAGTTTCATCATCATTGTGCAAACTATGAATTGGAAATCACAGCTTAATTAGATAACATAGAAAAAGGAGGACTACAAGAAACATATTAAGTGGTATAAAGTGTAATTGATGTAGATGAAGCTAGCTACAACCCCAATTATAGTAGACATAATCAAATGATGACATAAATGTTTGAGAACAAATACCAAACTCCCCAGTCAGTATAAAGTAAGAAAAATATTTCATTTAATTTATAAAGTAGAGTAAGCAACTAATATTCCCGAAGTGTACCCAAATTATGTATGTTTTAGTTTCACACTCAAACACCTTATATACCCCCTGCACTAAATACGCATTTTTTGTAAAAAATATTTGTGTATAAAAGAACAGTGGTAGACACCACAGTAAGCTAACAAAGTTCAATACAGGCTATTCCTTAGAATTTCATTTACCGTTTATAGAATGTTTTATTATGATAACTTATTTCCATCAGTATTTCTTGTATTTTGGATAGTTGCTCGTCGTTTTTACAGGCATTTCCACTGTCCTTTAATATGAATACCATCAGAACTCAAAAATCTTTTTTGATAAGAAAGCCTTAACCGAAATTGTGAAATGGTAAGAAAGTGACATACTGAGGGGAGAAAAACTATTTTTTAAACGTTGTCTAGCAGCTATTATACTCCTTGTCGCCCTTCTAGTTGTCATGAGTGCTTCTCCAATGATGCTATGAAGCTGATTCTTTTGCTAGATGTTTCAGATGAATATACCGATGGGATAAATTTTTTTGATTACCATAACGATTGGATCAATTTGACTTTTTCATGCAACTCATAGCTACATTCAAAATGAACTAATGAAACGAAAACGGTTTCCGAGCCAAACTTTTTTGCCACATTTAAGACGGAGAGGCTATGCAATCATTGAAATAAGTATATCATACATTGAACATATATCTGTTAATTGAAAGTGTTGTGCGAAACCAAAAATTATATTAGAAAGTGGTTCCCAATACGAAATATCGGACATTTGCAAAGAGAATCGTTCTCGTGGCAAAAATGAGCTACCGTTATAAATAGTT
>OLMO02000231.1:22304418-22314891 GCA_900291935.2 Cassiopea xamachana
CAAAACACTTCTCATGAATTTAGGTTACATTTAACTTACTTTTATGTTCGGTTACTAACTTAGAATGAGTTGAGTGCTACCTTGCGTGTCCATTTTAACAGTATACGTTGTGTTGCATAGTTGGCTTAAATCAACTTCATCGCTATAATAGTTGCCAACTTTAAATGAATAAATTTCTATTGTTAGTAATAAGAGAAGCAAAATTAAACCACAGCCTTATTTTTCTAGTTCAAATCCCACTTGGAAGATAGTGCAACGTGATCAAACTTTATTGCAGCGTGATCAAATTTACTTGAAGGCTAGCCCTTTCAAAATATCTTTACTATACGCTATAAGGAAACTCTAAAATCGTTTTGCTGATTGGTGTTCAGTTTGTTCATGGATTAATAACCTGCCCAGTTGCAGAAGATTAATCAAATATCAATAATAATTTATATGAAAGCGTCATATGTCAGCCATCCTTTAAAATACAGAAATTCACAAAACGTAGCAATGACTTGCTATTTCATTAAGCTGATTGAAAAATATGGAAATTGAGCTCATAAAACACAGAACTTTTACAAACAACAAAAATTTTATGAGGATAGCGCTGCCAACTGAAATGACGTTCAGAATTCATGTCTTAAAATATTTGTGCTAGTGGCTGCTTACGTGGAAGCTTCACAGATAAAGACGAGCAACTGCTTTATTTAATAAAACATGAAGAGTCAATACCACTAGTATAGAAATTCATTTGAAATGTCTTCGAAGATTATACACTTCCTTTTTACAAAACTAGCTAATTTTCGCTGAGCCTCAACACTTATCAATTTTTTTTTCATTTGAGCCTAAGACTGCTCTTAGATTATTGTTAACTATCGAAACTTCGCAGAGGTTTGAATGTATTCTATTTTTTTTAGGCGAAGATGTGCAGCTTCGTCTGAAAATCAATAGAATACATTCAAACCTCAGCTAATGTCTTACTTCTCCATAAAGCAAAATAAAATTGTAGGAAAAGTCCCTCTGTCGAAATGCAATAGCTTGCTTTGCAGAAGCTAAGATAGTACACGGAGATCAAGTAAGCTGCTTAAATAACCAATATGTAATGAAAAAAGAAGGCTATATTTACATGCTTTGTTATTTATAAAATGTGTTTTATGAGAAAGTGGTATTCAACTGTTCAAAAAGTTATGAAAGGTCAGAAGTGGATTTCTGAGACTTAAGGAAGTTTATAAGTGTATAGGTGTTAAAATGCGATTTATTTGTGTAGAAAATGTTATGGATGTTATTTTGGTTTACCTCTAACAGTTTAATTTCTGCTATTTACTAAGATTTGCCATAAATTTAGGTGTACATGGAGCTTTTCACTTTCTTCTAATGTGCATGTGAAAACATGAGAAAGAATTTTTGTAAAGAAAGTCTCAGGAAAGCTTTGATACTGGAATCGCTTAAGTGTGAAGAAAGTTTTGATATTGAGCCAAAAACAAGTTTCTTACAAAACAAAGATCGTGTATATGACTATGAGAAATATAGCCGCTGCTAAGAAGTCAGTGGTGTAACACAGACACTCGGGGCGCTTAGGAATTAGGTACGATGAGGACCTTTTGATGGAGCCTTTAAATGTCCCTTGTGTAGCGAATAGGCAAACACGGATAATTGAATCCAATGTTGTGTTAGCAACAATTGTTAGTAAGGGTTTTGAGTTGGCCTTAGGAAGCCTTTAAGTACAGTATGGCCAAAAAGCACCTATAAAAAGACGCTGTTGTGGGCCGCTTGTGGTTAGGGGCCCTTATTTTTTGAACTAAGGTGCCCTAAACTGCGTTACGCCACTGAAATAGGTGCCTCAAGAGCTCTCAGTTCCTTAGCACGCTCTGACTTTCTATGATAGTTGATGCTCCTTTGCCTACTCTCTTTTCCTTCTTTGCTTTGCCTACTGTGCTTTTCTGTTGACTTGCTCTAGCTAAATTCTATGTTATTTACATCTGCTAACATAGACTTTCTCGCCTACGTTTTCCCACCAAATGTACCACGACATACGCTACGCGATACCCTGGATTTTGCTGTTCGCTAGAAACAGAGAGTTGCAATTCGATACGAGTCCAGCAAGTCTCTCATAAGATATCAACAGTTGTTAGCTACTGGCTTTCATATAAATCTTTCATAAGTTTCTCCTCATTATCTTGCAAATTGGCGCTAATTATTATATTTGAATACTGGATCCCAAGCATCAAGACGAATTGTGCAGATGTGATTTCAAGTAAGAACATTTTAATCAACTTTGGCTTATGATAAGTCAAAAATAGAACCTCTCTCGTCTATGATGAAGAAATTCATAAAGTTTATACGTACCAGATTAAAACAGCTGTTTTACCAGTTGATCCCACCCTTGCTGACGTTGTCTACACGTTGCTGGCATTATGCACGCATACAAATCTCCGATGGCTTGTAATTATTCTACACAAAAATGTCATACTCCTGCCCGTATTAAGAAAATCGAACACTACGAACTCTTAAAACAGGGATCTGAATTCACTGATGCCTATCTCATCAATACGTATCTACGAGACAGACAACAAGGCAATCATACTTGGTGGAATAAAAACATGCCAACGTTTGTGATAGCCAACTTAATAAACATTGTTCAACTGAATATGCACAGCTGAGGGTGTATACTTCAATCCTCAATAACCTCACATGAGGTATGACCAAAATAGTAGCGACATGTACTTCTAGATTCCTGTTTCAAACAAGCTACACGTAACTGGTGTGCCTACACAAAATTATCTTCAATTTGTAAGCGTCCTCAATTTTGTAACAAAGCAGGATATCTCAACCTCTCAACATTGGCTCTTTGCATGAAAATACAATTCTTCTCCTTTTGAAAGGAACAGGACTAAGGAAGCAGATATGCGCATTTCCGCCATCCCATACAATTTTTTTCGCTTTTCTGTCGTTACAAAGTTCTATTGTCTATTACTATGATATCTCTGTTAAACGCAGAATTTATTGCTATTTTATGTGGGTGTATTCAGTCTTGCGCAAACAAATGCAAACGCATCAGTACTCAATGCAAAGGCACCCCCTCTCCACTTATTAGATCTGTGCAAAGTTCATATCCTTCCTTATCAGGTACCTAAAATTATGTGTTTCATGGTGTGTGGTGCGCAAATACAACACATTCAATTCTTCTTCTAAATAAGCTTATTGGTTATTCAAACAGCATGTTTGCTAATGATAAATAGATTAAGTTAAAAATTTATTCTTTGGTGATAATCTCATTGATCACCCAGTGATAACTTTCAATGCAATAACTAGGAAGGTGCTGTTACGGCCAACGCAATGAATGCACGAAATCACAATGAAAACCAACAAGTTACCTAAAACGTGAAATCTCAATACATGATTTTTCCTTGGCAGTAAACTCTTAGTCCTCAAGTTGAAAGCAGGGATGGATCCAGGGAGAAATCTGACCAGGGCTCAATCAAAAGTTCGTGGGCGTGGCTATATGGGTGTGGCATTAAGCGTGGGGCTTGATAATCATGACTCACTGAAATCCAGCAACAGCTCAGTTGAATTCCTGACTTCGTTGCACAAAAATAGACAATTGGAAACGACACTAGTGTTGGGCAGAAGTGCAATTCAGCGCGCTACAGCCAAATGCAAGGAAGTAGGAAGCAGTCAAAAGGTTGAGCTCACATGCAAGGGGCACTCTCGCAAACAAAAGAGACAAATCCATAAGCTGCAAAGGGGGTCTTACTAACAGTTTTGTGAAAATTGGGAGGGGCACGTGGTCCCTGTACCCCCTAGGGCTCCTACGTTCCTAGTCAAATGGCCTTATTGTGATGCAAATGATAGAAGCGAATTACCTCACTGTGTCATACCAGGGCATTTGTTTTCTTGGCAAGCAGGGAACTGCAGCTCTGAGAACTAGCATCATAGATTTCTCTAATCGATTCACACATTTCTAGTAGCTCAAAGTAATTGCCCGTTCTCACTTAAAGCACTCAACAACTACTATCGGTCTCGCCACGAGGGCACTTTTTCAACATCAACAATATCATGTTTAGTCCTCATGTTGATATGTCGAGCCCTGGTCACAAAGTATTGTGATTGGCTAAGAGAAATTGAGCTCTGGTCAGGGCGATGTTTCATTGGATGAAAGAGAATATTTACATCTGACCAGGGTTCGTGCTAAAATTGTTTACGAAATAGAGAGGTCTGATTGGATCTAGGGTAGTTGAGCCTCTGTTTATTACGGACCGACCAGGGCTCGGAAGGCATGCAGCATGTGATAGAAAAGCTGAATAGTGACTTGGCGAGCATATTCCCCATGTGATAACTGATTGAATAATGCTTTCTGCGTGGTCCTCACAAAACACCTGGTATCTTAGATGTGGCTATTCTGAGAAAGTGAAATAAGCAGCTATCGGGTTTTATTAGCAGTTTAAATGAGGAGTAAATACCTGTGACTGTTTTTGATAATTCCCGTTTTAATTCAGCCAGCTATTTAGGATTGAAAATCTGGCCAGTGCTCAAGCCCTGGTAGCCCTGGTCTGGATCCGCCACTGCTTGAAAGTATCTTGATATGCTTTCAAATCTATCCTTAAATGTTTCTTAAATGTTTCCTAAAATTGTATTTTTGTATCCTGTTTAAGAAAATGGTCCCTATTTGCTCAGGCCACTAACTTACATCAGGACTTTGCAAGGTATCCCTACTCTCTCTCAGATTTCCAAAAAAGACAATTCAGACGATGCACGAATCTAGATATGGCAAAGTTGACAAGAATTGAATCCTTGCACTGTGGCGCGTTTACCCATGGATACACTGGCTAAGTGCCCAGGGAGCCCCTAGAACTGAAATAAGTTTTAGCCTCTTCAGACAAGGGTATTGGTGGAAAGTGGCAAAGATCGTTTACATTCTGGATTGTATTGAAATGCATGTCTTCGTACAAGTGTATTCTTTTTGAATTTTTATTAATCAATTAGGCATAAAGACAGTGGGTGTGTTGCCCCCACAGTGGGTATGTTGCCCCCTGTTGGGTAATATAGCACTTTTGTCTTTGCATTTGAGTACGCAACGCAAGGTTTCTACGTGTACAGTTTGCAAAATCATCAAATCAGCAATAATAATGCGCACTTTTAATGTTGATCATAACAATGTGCATTGAATTTTGATTATTTGGCATCTTGCTCCAAGCTAATAAGATATCAGCACATCTATCTTGCAAAGGGGCATTTTCCGGCGTTGTAGAGAGCGCAATTCTAAAATAGTTTCTGGGGGAAAGCCCTAGCCCCATTTCTACCAGAGTTTCCACTGAGTCAAAGTTGAAATTCCAGCCAAAGTTTCAGAAAAAATTGAACTTTTTCCTGCTTTTTGGGCAGAAAAACACATTCTGTTCCAGCCATACCATAAATTTTGATATGAAAAATTCCAGCCATTGAAAATGGGGTCCAACTATTGTCAAAAAGTATTGAATGACCTTAACATTTCCAATGTAAATTAAGATTTCTTATATACTTTCAATACCTCGCAGTAAGCCACGCTCGGATGGTAAGAATCTACCAACCACCGTAGCAAAACATAAGGGAAATTTCCAATTCTGGGTCGACTTGGTGAAAAAAGGCCTGTCCCACATGATATTGAAAAATCTTTTCTTCTTTAATCCTGTTTCTCGATAAGATCGTTTTTCATCTAATAATGCCGTTAATTATTATTAGGCCGAAAAACAAAGTTGCAGCCTTTCCAGCCAAAGTAGGAGGAAACACCTATGCTTTTGAAGCCTTACCAGCATTTCTAACCGGAGTACTCTGTTTATGTCACTCTATCAACAGAATATTATAATATATATAATTTTTATTTGTGGGTGCAGATTTGAGATAGACAATAGTTTCCAACTCTCAAATTTAACTTCGACATCTTTGCACACGTAACATAATAATCGATTGTGTCCAAAGCCCCAATAGAAGCAAATGCGGCCCTGTCCTTGCAAGGTTTGAAATTCACGCTTTTTTACAAGAAAACCATTATTTTGCCTGAGCCTCAATTTTCTTAACTTTTCCCGAAATTGAAACTGAGATTTTCTTAAATTTTTCTCAATTTTTACCGTAATATACTGGCTGAAATGGTATGCAATGTCATTGTTAATATTGTATACTTGAATTTGAATTCCATCTTTAATATTGTTAATGCAAGAACGACGACATATCGAATTTTGGCCTACAAAACACTTAATTTTGGAAATTGAGCTTCGTGATTTTCTTAGGATCTTCTTAAGATTTTGACGATTTGAGCCTCATTTTCTAATAAACTTTTTTCTTATAAAAAAACGTGTACTATAATATTCACNCATAACAAAATTCATAAATTCAGACACATTGCTAATGCTATTTGTAACATCGCCTGTATATGACGGTTTGCCTAATGCAGAATAATTTCACTAAATCCTAAAAGAAAAGCAAGTAAGCTGGAACTTCAATGAGAATCCAGGTTTGCAGTTAGCCCATAGTTACCAAACAATATCCTTTTATATCGTGAAACAGCGAGAATAATATATCGCTAACTGTGACTTGATTAAGAAGCACTTCTACACGAGAAAGTGGAATTAGCCATTCACTGAATTCAGTTAGAAACTTTAATTAATCGATAGTGTCATAAAGCCAACGGGCTTGTTGTGGTCTTATGAACTAAGACAATTGTTTCAACAACGTTCATTAAGCCTGAACGGCACTAACGAGAAGCTTTGGTTAAGAACTGAGAAGATAGCCTTTGACACTGTTCATCACGATATATTTCTCCAAAATAACATGTATGTGGCAAAAGAGGCAACTCTGGAGATTTGTTTCACTCATAAATGATGGAAAGGAATTCTGTTCTTTAATGGGTCAGCATGCAAAGCCAGAAACATTCCCCAAGAGTCTTGCTTAGGCCCTCTTCTTTTCATAATTTACTTGAATGACTTTCGAGAGTTTTTTAAACTTTCTCGGGCTAGCATCTATGCTTTTTGCCAGAAACTCAGCTGGTGAAGCTGATATTTTTCATATCGTATCCCTTACTTTCCTCTAAAATATTCTACTATATTTTCCTATTTACTATTATGTTTTTTCTTTTTTTGCTCCTTTCAAATCTATATTTTAGTACATGTTTTATATTATATTTTACAGTAAATAGAGGCACCCTTGAAAGCCAGCGATTGCTGAAGGGCTACCCTCATTAAACATATGAAATGAAATGACTTTATGACGCTCCGCAGCTACCTGACTTTAGGACACTCATACATTCATAACATTCATAAAACATTATTTACAGTTGGGTTTACATAGTAATACGTACTAATTGATTCCAACTAAAACTGAAACTAAAATACTTAACAAATTAATATATATATATTATTAAGTTTATATATAGAAAATAATTATGTGCATAGTCTGCAGGTGCACTTATCACCAGTCCACGATTTTATTTGATTTTTGAATGCTGCAAGGGTTGGAATTTGTTTGATTTTATCACTGAGTGTGTTCCAGAGAAGACTTCCCCTGAAAGAAAGTGACTCTGAGCCATAACGTTTATTGATCTTTGGAAGTTTACAGAGGTCTTTGGTTCTTAGGTCGTAAGTTATTTCTTTCCTCTCGTGGAATTCCCATAGATATGACGGGTTCAATTTTTTCATTGACTTGTATATTTCAGTCATTAGTTTTTGGAGATTTTTTACATGAACAGTTTGGCTGTTATCTCTGCTTAATAATAGCTGGAAAGAGGAATCATAGTCCTGGTAGAGTACCCGCAGACAACGTTTGTGTGTTCTGTTTATTTCAACGTTTGCAGCATCACTACAAAAAAGCCACACCAGAGGGCAATAGTTGAAATTCGATAGGATCATGGTGTTACAGATTTTTTTGCTTGATCCGGGGAGAGATATGAATTCAACCTAGCAAAGGCGCTGACTTTCTGATTAACTTTTACACAAAGTTCGTGTATGTGTGTGTTTAACTTGAGCTTGTTATCAATCTGTATCCCTAGGAGTTTCACTGTGTGTGTAGCAGGTAATTTTTTTCCTCCTATGTCAAGACGTAGGCACCTTTGATCACTTAGACCAAGGAACATGATCTGGAATTTTTCAGGATTTGCTATCATTCCATTTTTTGCAAACCAGTCTAATAGAAGACCTAGGTCATTTCCCAATTTGATTGCAATTTCTTGTATCTTTGATTACAAAGCTACAGACAGGGGTAGCTCCAGGGAAGGGCTAGGAGGCTATAACTCCCCATCGGAATATGCTAGCTCCCCTGTCTGAAGGTGAAAAACTATTTTCCGGAGATTTTTGGCATTTATAGTACCCTGAAACCAATATTTTAGCCCCCTCGTCAGAAGAGTCAGCCCCCAGTCAGAAAATTCCTGGCGCCACCCAAGGGTACAGAGCTAAGCTGGCGAAAAAAGGCTTTCATTACATAGCTCTCTAATCATAGACTGATACGGCTGCTGAAATTCGTGAGCTACCGACATTAGATCGTTTTGAGAAAGCAGCTTAGAACGCTAGACTCTCAAACGCAACTGAATGGAAACATAGGTGTAAGTGTTACCTGCAATGCTCGAGACAGATCTGCAACATTACAAGCCACAATCGGAAAGTACGGAAAATTATAACTCATTTCTACTATCCCGGCAGTTACCGCATCCTTTTGATGGTACTGTGCTGTGACAGATATGGACACATCTATCTGAGATGTGCAACGGCAACGCACCGCACCGCAGGAGCTGATCTGGAAGGGCAAAACTTTTTTGACCCTAATCTTGGATGGGGCAACAATTTCATATAGTAAACAAGCGCCTAGCAGAAAATTGTGCCAATAAACCTGCAGTGGGGGCCAAAATCACACTAGCTTTTGTTTAAGAGGTACTGCCCCTCCGTGCTCCTCAAGTTACGTGCTTGATGAAAACTGAGATAAAATTGAATCTTTATATTAAGGAGTATTTGTTTTATTTATAAATTATAAATTTACTAGTACAGTTGCAGGAAGAGCAAAGGTCAAGGAAAGTATATATGCAAAATAAGATTACAAGAAAGAGGACCGAGTGTTGCTCCTTGCGATACACAAAACAAAAACCTAGGTTGATTTTGACTCGAAAGAAGTTTTCACAAATTAAAGCAAAAGAACCGTTAATGAAAATATTTTGTTTCCCATGTTTGGTTTTAGAAAGCATTCAAAGAAAGAGTGAAGGTTAAGAGCGGTAAAGATCACGCAAGTACATTAGCTGCCTACTGAACTTTACATGAACCCATACATATTCATATGCAAAACAGACGAAGCATAGTGCGGCTATCTACGTTGTTTGCAGGCAGGATATCAAACTGCAATCATGTCCTATTCGGGTCATGAAATATTGACCAATTACCCAACCAAACATTGTCGTATGTCTATGCAAGATGAATGCTCAGTGAACAGAATAACTAATCAAGTACTGATCCGTGCAAATCTCTATAGCAGCTTATCTATAGCTCCTGCAAAGCGTGCAGCTGACGTATCATCTTTTGCTTTGAATATATGCGATGGCAATCCGTTTACTTTCGATTAAATCAAATCCTTCATTCAAAACATATTATGTTTGTTGCACAGGGTAATGTGATAAATAACTTAATGAAAAAATGAACAAATAATCAATTTGAGCGCTACATTAGAATAAAAGCACGTTCATTCATTCAAATTTGCTCTCTTTCACATCGTAATTTTCAATACAAGAGCTATGATTTCACAAGGCCTCCAGATTCTGGATTAAACAATTAAGCGAGAGAAACCTACTTACTTCAAACTCTAAAACTCTATCAATGCACATTTATCCCAAGAATTCTACTAAGCAAAAACCCGACAAACCGATTTTGAGACCTACTAATTTCTGCAAAACGCTATTCTTGGTCACAACGTAACCAGGAGACCGTTGATTCTACAGTTTTATCAAGTAAATTATCCATAACGTCGTATGAACATGCAAGTCAGGTGTTTGTAATGCAAAAAACACATTCATTTGTGTATTTCTGTAATGTTTTACCTAATTAGAGAGGAGAATGAATTCTCGTAATGAGCTGTCTACAGACTTACCTGTAGTCTATATACATACCTGGAGTTATGTTGTACAAGGCTGATAATCTAAAAACTCATATCTGCTATTCAACCAAAACTCAGACCTCTAAGGAGTGGGGGGGGGGAGTAGGGGAGAGATCGGGGTCTTTCAAACAATCTGCTGCGATTATGCAAAGAGCTGTTCTACACGTTCACTTTCACCCATGGCATCAATGGCCTTCACAATCATGCCCCTGTAACGAGAATAGTGTGAGAATGTGGGTGGAATTGTGATCGTAACTCTCAGTGTTAGTTGAGCGTGTTGTCACAACTAACACTGAGAGTTAGGCCCTCAGGCCTTGCCCCACAAATGCCTTTATATGCATCCATATGAAAGAACCCAGAAACGTTACACCCCTAAGGGGTATCTGCCCATGATCC
>OLMO02000231.1:22322153-22342860 GCA_900291935.2 Cassiopea xamachana
TATATATATATATATATATATATATATATATATATATATATATATATATATATATATATATATATATATATATATATATATATATATATATATATATATAAATATATATATATATATATGAATGTATTTGTGCTTGCATATATATACACAGAGACATGAATGCGCATAAATATGCATACAGAATATCAATTTCCATATATACAAACACATAAATCTATTGTTATTTACACCCTGCCCTGATCAAAATTACCATTGTTAAAAAACTCTCGTAATATATAGATATATTACATTATACTGTTAAAGACTAACACAAGCCACTGAAGTCAAAATCCTAATTTATAAGCAAGTACATAATCTAATCTATATGCGCTCACGAGTAGCACGAGTAGTTCCAGGGGTTCATGACATTGGAATCTCTTACTAGGAAAGATATACACAAAGCATTAGGAAAACCAAGGGGAACTTGACTTTTATACCGCATTTTCTCCACCTATAAGCCAAGGGCTTATCTGTGTTCGTAAGGCTTATACAAAGGTGCAGAAAAATATTCAGTGAGAAAAAGATCTAAAATGCTCAGTTTGCTGGCTTACACAGCGAGAGTAGTAGTATCTTTGACAACAATCTCAATTGTAACTATTTATAGTCAGTTCTTGCAACAGAGTTCTTATTCATCCTCTTTTTCACTTATTTTTACTCTCAGTGTCACTCCTTTCAATCTCAAATTCCAGGTAGAAGCATTGAGATACCTTGTACCTTTACGCTCTGTGGTACAAAACTGCACCAAAAGAACGTTAGAGATAATGATAGGAAAGGTACACTACTGTTCGTGAATTTACTCTTTCCTCCGATCTAGGAAGCAATCCATAGGGCCTATCTGCGGTTGGGGGGCTTGTACGTGGTGTAAAGCATGCGCTAGGGAAAAGGTGGGGTTATATGCGGGACTTATGCGCGGGGGGCTTGAAGATTTCCTTTCAAAAAATAGCATCTATCCGTTCTCTACCATATGCGCAGGTTAATAACACGCCACTCCTTTACGTCCTTATGCTAGCGCACACTTCCTAGTTTCACAGAGGCCACACTGATTGCGGCATTAGACACTAATTAGATACGGTGCGATAACAGAGATGCGGATTAGAAGAAATATAAGGCAGTATTAAGAAATGATATTAATTGAAGTATATGGCTGGTAATGATTTTTAACAAGATAGAGCGTGATACAGTAGCTTTATCATGCTAAACTGATCAATTTCTAAATTGCATTATTATGATAAAATCACGACTTATTAGCAGACTCATTCCAGTGAAAACGAAGCTTTTGACGTATTCAGCGGCTTTCTAAACGTCTTGTTACTTCTAATCTCATTGTAGGTGTGTTATAGGCAAAGAAAGTCTCCTAATACGACGGAAAAGTATTGTAAAAGGAACCTCTCAACCATCACTCAGAGCGGTCAGGTTCTTCAAAGAGTCGATATAATTCGCCAAAGGGGTTACTAAGATATGCCATGCTGTCAATAAGCTTTAGAAAACCCCCACTTTACACCAAACTATTGGCAATATGAATGATTCAAAATTCAGGCGAATTCCCATGTATGTAGTAAGACAGTACGACAAGTCTACGCTTTAAACATGATAGGCTATGATCTTTGGCGGGCTACCTAGATCAAGGGGGCCTGGGCACAAATATATGGCTAGTCTCACCAAGTAGATTACACTTCAAAACGACTGCACAACATTTATGAAGAGGCCAAACAACAAGGGGCATTGGAGGTATGCTCAATCAGCCTGCTCGCCCTAGGTTCATGAGTTGCTATTATAGCCGCGGAAAGCATCGATTTCACTTTTCTGCGTCTGCCACCCGAGCTAAACATTTATTAGTACGTAACACATTTTTCATAAGAAACCTATAGTACTAAACCTTTCTTAATTTTGAACCAAATTATAATGCTAAAACTCTCTTAACAGTTTCTTAATTTTAACGAACAATGTTGCGGTAAAAACGCTGATGGTATGAAAAGCAACAAAATGCATAGGCGTGCGTTAGAATTTAAAGTAATATACAAATCGTTGTTGATTCAACTTTACGTTGAGCCAGGCAACGGTTCCAATGTGCTACATGTTTAAAGTTTTTAGCTCTTTCCTTGTAGTTCTTAAAGCTTCTCAAATGTAGGGTATCTAGGAACAGGTTGCTTTTAAACTGGTTTTTTACTAAAAGGACGTGAAATAAAGATTCCCCAATATTCCGTTTTGCAAAGTCACCACCGGGTGTAATAGTTACTCATATAGCTGCTTTGCAAGCATGGAGCTGGGACAGCGCTACCTGTGATCTCCTCCCACCAACTATCTAATTGAAAAGATGGAAAATAGTGATTGTATTAATCCTATTGTGCTCCGCAGAAGCAATTGAGAGACATGAGCTGCAAAGGACGGCAAAGATACTATATTTCTCCAATAGTCTTATGCCTGCATAGATAGCATGATACATGTATTTGTATTTATAGTTGTGACAACATCTAAAAAGTGCCGATTGATTCTCAAATTACTATCTAGCGTGTTTACTTTGCTTACTGAACACGGGAGAAATAACGAGACTTAAATAAGATTTCCGATCTTTGTTATTCATATATACATGATTTTCATAGGATTGAAATTTCATGAAATTTCCAGTGATATCACTTTCCGACACGGTGTTACGAAAATATTTAAATAAAATTGCGTGCATCATGCTCTGATATAGTTAACTTATTAAGGACACTAAACAACAACCCGGAGCTCTAAGCCATACGGAATTGCCTTTACGTTGGTGACTATCGATAATAGGAAAATTCGCCAAACGTTAATTTTATTTTTGTGACAAAGACATTATATGAGATTGCAAATTGAATAATGTATATATTCTATTGGTCTCTTCAAAACTCAGATCTTTCTCAGGGTCATTCGACATTCATATAGAAAGTTAATTAAGGCGGCTGATGCTATCTCAGCTACTCACGATCTTGTTAAGGAGACTTTTTCTATTATGCCACTTTATTCCCAATCACTTTGTTGTCTGTGTAATTTCATAACATAGTCTGATGAGAGAATCGGCTTCGAGGATATCCCATTATTTCGCTACTTAAATTGATCTCGATTGGCAAATTGTTTTAATTACAAGTTTGTTATTTTACTCGCTCGCAATTGTCTACAAAAACACGTTTGTTTACTTTGCTCACGCAAGCATGGAAGCTCTTATTCCTAAGATAATAAACTGCTTTCATACAATTCCCCAGGGTGGCTTCCAAAGGTCGAGGAAAAGGGAATACAAAAGATATACCGAACTTTAGGAACGGATATTAATGGTGCAAGAGGAAGTAAAGTGCTCCCTAGCTGCCACCGCGTCGGCAAATTCTCGGCAATTGTAGTGAACCAAAGGGTAGATGCATGATTTTTAATAAGAAAGCCACCTTGTTCTTGAGCTTCACTGCTCTCTCGGCAAATTTAGCACATCTGCCCTCCCCCTGATTTTTATTGAAATACCGCTACTGCCAAACTTGATGTGGTTTCTGAACTATACTAAGTACTAGCTGTGCCATCCTAAAGAATGCAACAAGGGGCTGTGTTGTAGGATATAGGGACTACGCCTTTGAACACGCCCATTTTTGTGTTTTTCACTGCTGTGTATGTGAAAGTAGTAAAGGAAAGGCAACGCTAGCATAGGCACAGAATAGCTCTCTTCTGTGGTATAGATTGTGGCTTTTTCTTCTATTGAAATGAGAGTACCTTCCTTCTCTCCTCCTTTGGCAGATGCAATGTAACATATGTTCGATAGAGGAAGTGTTGAGCCCCCTAAAACTCTCTTAACTTTAAGAAGGAGGCTGAGCTTACCCGAGCCCCTTCCACGGCAACCCTGGTTAGTAGCTATGAATCGCATCAGTACACTCCCTGGCCAGGGGCGCAACTTCAATAACCTTTTTGAGGGGTCTGAGATTGCCCTGCGAACATTTCTTGTCTGTGACTTTTTTTTAGTAACAGTTGGTCACCAGTGGTCCTGAGTCCAGTAACTTGCCCTGCAGAAGTACACCTTTAAGTTTCGTCTCTGTCCGTGGCAAACGATAAGTTCCCTACTCTTTAGAACACGAATTCTTGTGACATTCTAAAATAGAATATTCTTCTAACTTAAATGCAATGATCATAACAAGATTTTTGCGGCTCCATTTAGTACAATATAGAGAAGTAACAGGATATATAGCATCCCAACTAAATTAAAAAACATCACAAATCAATATGTGCTGGAGAAAACAAAGAGCTATTCTGCACGGAAATGTGTGACGAAATTAAGCGCTAGGGCGCAGCAATTTGCAGAACATTCGCTACATTCCGTGTTTCTCAGGAAAATGAACACAAGTGCGAAGCGGAGACTAACTTTTACATGGAAAGTAGGAACTACAAACCTTGCCCTGCAAATCACTTTCAATATAGTCTACATTATTCTAAGCCTCATAAGAAGCTTACTGATAATTCCAAAGAAGAAGCATTAATTTTTTAAGTGGGATTCAAACAACTTCAACACTTTGTTTCTTTCCGCTCGAACGATTAAATAGAGTTAAGAAGCACCCAGAAAATTTGTTATTGTTCTTCCAGAAAATGATTCCCAAATACAATGGATTTGTGTCTAGCTGGGAGGTGGGGGGCTTCGACTATCACTAGCAAAAGCTAGGAATTTAGAGCTACTAAAATGAGAAGTACTAAGAATTGCCTCCAGTGACGAGAAATACTTTTAATAAGGTAGACGTGTATAAAAGTATTCAGGCTCAGACACGCTGAAATTTAAGAATAATTTAAGAATAATGAAAGGCTCAATTTTCATCAAGACTCAGAATTTTTGTGTATTTGAGCTACAGTACTGCTCGTAGATTAACTTTTTCACTATCCATACAATATTTGTTATTCTGCTCCACTTTTATTTTGCTTTATGATAAAGTAAGACATCCATAAAGATTTGAATATAATCCTTTGATTTTTCAGACGTAGTTACATCTTCGATATTTAAAAATAAGTTAAGAATAATCTAAGGCTCAAAGTCGAAAAAATTTAAGAATATTGAGGCTCAGCGAATAATCAGGTATTCCTATAACAAACAAAGTGTGTAAAAACAGTCAAAACTTTAAAGATGGAATTAGAATTCAAGTATACACGATACACAAAGAAAGTGTAAGCCATTTTAGCCAGTTCTTTCAGTAAAAGTTAGGAAATTTTTAAGAAAATCTCAGGCCCAATTTCGGGAAGAATGTTGAGGCTCAGCGAAAAGTAAGCATTCCTATAAACTATAAAAAAATGTGTACCAAAGTCCTTCGAACCACCAGGTACTTCCTTCGAAGAGCAAAAATATCACTACAAATTTCCGTTCCTTAAGGTCGTAACAAACTGAGCAGTGGGTTGAGTGGCCAAGCGGCCCAGCCAGTTCCATTAGCTTAACTGAAGTTAAGCATGGCTGTGTACGGTCAGAAACTGGATGGGCGACCTTCCAGATGGACGACCAAAACAGCTCACTCCAACGTCCTTCGGAAGGGACGCTAAATTAGGGGTTCCATGCCTGGATGCAGCATGCATAGTAGGCCTAAATTAGCTGAAAAAGCTAGGTATAACAGCCTACTCAAAATAAAGTAAACAACAACAACAACAACAAATGGAAGGAGTTCCAACCCAAGACTGACTAATGAAGGGCATTCAAAATTGTAATCTTACTGAGATCAATGATAAAACTACTTATCTTAAAATACAAGTTTGATAATTCTGCAAATAGGATATAAGAGTGCAAAAACATAGCTATAAGTGCAAGATGCATCCACTTAGCTTAAATAGTTAAAGGATCTGCTGTTTCGTAGATCGCCTACTCGCAATTCGGTGTAGTTTGAAGATTAAAAATCACCCGATAAAGTAGCTGATTCAATAAGGCAACTTACGTATACCGCTTGCGAATTCCCACCAAAAATCAATCTTTTTATGGAAATCTATTGCAAGGCGGTGCATTTATCAATTACGTTCGAGCAACTTTTGAATCCTCTGGCATGCAACGCAGCAAAGTGAAATGCGACCTATGGAAAACTAATGAATATATTAGTATGAGAGGTTTTAGACTTGGAATAGATAGTTGCTAATTTATTGGATTTCACATACGCTTGAGTGTCTCTAGTCCACCAATTGCATTTAAAAACAGTGGTTTTGTCCTGATTCCCATCCTATGTGTAGTAATTGCTTAAGGAGACTAAGCTGTTTTTCGAAGTTCCAACAATCGTGCTCTTGTAGCAATAATATTGTGCATGAGAGATGGCTCTTCTCCTCTCTTCCAAAGTAATATACTAACTAAATGCTTATTATTAAAAATACTCCAAAAAGTGTGGACTGACACTGTAATTAAATAGGGGATGGTTTAAATTCTTCAACGTAAGTATTCATCCATTTGAAGCATGCAAAAGAACAAGCAAACAAAATAATTATTCATATATTTGTATGATATGTACATATCATCTTGTGATATATAAATAAATAAATATATATATATTTATACAGGTATTTATATATATACGTATATATACATATATATATATACATATATATATACATATATATATACATATATATATATATATATTTATATATATACATCTATATATTTATATATATATGTATATATATATGTATATATATATGTATATATATATATATATATATATGTATATATATATATATATATATATATATATATATATATATATATATATATATATATATATATATATATATATATATATATATATATATATATATATATATATATATATATATATATATATATATATATATATATTTCTATATCAATGTACGTGTATTTAGAAGAGTAGACTGGCGGTAAATAAAAGCCATTTTTCGTTTAGAATACCAACGCTAAGCTCCGAGAAGAAAAAATGCAAGTCTTACAGTATTGCTGATATACTTGGCTTAAATGACACCGTAAAAAAAGAAAGATACGACTCAGAAAGTTCAGGAAGTCCGCATTCGTCGCCTTCGAGACCTCAGTCACCAGGTATCTGCCAACGACTATTTTGTAAATAGCAATACAACTTGAATTCAGATATGTAGATGTACCAGCCTGGCTAAACAGCATGCCATAATTAAAAGCAAAATGAAGGACATCTCTGGGGGAGGAGGGGGTTGGAAAATCTTGAAATGCAGAATAGATGCATGACAGAGAGGACATTAAACGTGCATACAGCGTTACGTGTGCATGTATATATGCATGTGTAAATTTTGCATAAGGCGAACAGTCAATTAGCGGTGCGCCCTAAATAAGCTGGGTGGAGGGAAAACGTTCAAAACCTAATAGGCATCTCCCGTGCTATTAAGCACCCAAAGTAAACTGGTGGCATAACAAGATTAACTGAGGGTTGCTCTTTCCGAAAGTAATATAGAATAAAGAGATAATTAAATGAAAAGGCTATTCTGAATATTTATTCTGAACGCTGCATGAACTGCGAAACGAGTTTCCTTCTTTAGTTATAGTTTTGTATGTAGCTGGTAATCGTATTTTAACTCTAATATTAGTTTTATGTTCTATATGTAATGGCCCCGGGGTAATCAGGTTCTGCCACTCGGGGTATCGTCTTTGTAGTATAATGTTTGGCTTGCAAGTAATGTATGTAACTGGTTGTAGGCTTTTTATTCTGAATGAAAAACAGCCATTCACGTTACCAAGAACCAAAAAGTGGTGCGAGATAATTGGGATTCTTTCACTTAGAGTCTAGGGACCCCATAGCTTCAAGTATTTTTTATGTATTAATTCAGTTTACAACTTTACAACAGATGAAGAAAAGATAAATGCACCGATAGTGCAGTTAGCCTGGTTTCCATATAATCATCTCTGTCGTAAGGATCTTTTCCGCCCCCGCAAACGATCGGGAAGATCGTAAGGAAGCGCACTTTGTTGCGATTCAGAAGATCCTTGCGACAGGACGATACGATCGTCCGGATGGAACTGAATTCTATCCTTACGACAGATACAATCGCAATCGGAAATAACGGAATGTTGTTGTTGTTCTCCCTCTTCTCACAGGTCATGGAGTCTTACAAGACTGGAATTATTTTCACTGTCGATTGTCAAGCCTGCTATCCTTTTACGCTACTACATTGTCTACATCACTTACATCCCTCTTCTGGTGCGATAGTATCCCAGTTTGGATGCTGGGGGCATGTCATTAAACCCATGAAATGTTGATCGCAGGTTGATAGCTGATGAATCGCACCTTCTCCTTTTTATTTCCTTGTCACCTATTGCACTTTTCTATTGTAGCATTGTCACTAGGTACAAGTAGAAGCTAGATTCCCCATAACGTGCATTGCTGGGACTACCCTTTCTTTCATGCTTTCTGCTTTATATTGTTTCTATACACACCCACAACATTGACGATCATAAGGAAGCCAACAATCATAAGGATCGCCTGAATCGTCTCAGGCTACGATCAGACGACAGAGACGATCCCTACGATAGAGACGATTATATGGAAACCAGGCTTTAGCTGGCCCCAATAACTCTTCCAATTATTATGATCTAGCAACAGATCGGAAGGCGAAGTTTGAGAGAGCAATGAGGGCTTGTGCTCCCATAACAATCCGCTGAGAATAAATATTGATGAGCTTGGGCCATAGCATAATTGGGTTATAAAACCATGCCCCCCTCCAAAATCTAGTTCAGCTGTCTACGATCCTACATAGTAGCCAAAACAAACTTTGATATCAAAATTCAGAGGAGAGCAAAAATGCTCTGCAAANAACCAATTCATCGCTGACAGCCTTGTTTAAATTAAAAATCTATTCAATTCTAACTCTTAGACCATGTATAAAATACATAGTTATAGCAATCCTTCACTGTTAAAGGGCTTTTGATAATTTTCAATATCCAGATAATAACTACCTTTCCTCACTTCTCAATCACATGGTTCTTTATTATACAGACGCCGAATTATACTAACATCGAGGAAGAATCTATTAAACAAGGCGCCTGATATGGTTTTGATCGAATTATTTCACTTCTCCTGATAGTTTAATTACAACACATTGTTGTAAAATATACGAGATTAAAGAAGCCACCATGTGATTTAATTATGAAAGAATCAAGAATAGCGATGGAGTTATAAGTGTGGTTTTGCAATGAATAGAAACAGATCCTTTTGTAAACTACGTGGACTACGTTATGAATCAAATCCTTGNGTGAACATGAATTAACGAAACTATAAACAGTCATTAAAAGACTGTGCTAGCATTCAAATGGACTAATGTCATCGATATATTTGGATTTCACTTCTCTTAATGATATACTTTGTAAAGAAGCCACAAAGAGCTAGGGCAGAACACACCTTTGTTACATATATATGCATGCATACATATATATATATATATATATATATATATATATATATATATATATATATATATATATATATGCATGTATGTATGTATGTATTTATGTACACGTGCAATAAACATATGCATAAATGCACATATATACATATGCATATATGTAGATGTATGTACTTATTGTGAGGCCACTATCTAGTCTTGGGAGAACTGGATTAGGCTACGAGGCATATCAACAAATAGACAGAAATGGACAATAAAAGAAATTGTAGGAAACTATTTGACTAATGCATCTTTAAGTAGCGTTTCTAAGATAATGAGCGATTGGTGGTTGCAGAATACAAGAGGCAAGCGTCTAAAATCAGATTAGTTACTCTCTGGCACTAAATTGTAGGAGCATAATAAGGAAGAAGTAGACATTTTGCTAGGAGCACCCAAATAAGCGGGGGCATTGCTAGAGTATAACAGTTGAAATAAATTATTTATAAGTTTATAAACAGGTGGTGAATTGCTTGCAAACTTGCTGCATGGGTGCTAAGGGATTTACCCTACTGGGTACCAAAGAGTGTGCCTTTTCTGGTTGACCAGATTATAAAAGTTGCAAATAAATTATCTGAAAATTTATCTATTTCCTTTGTACACAGGCCAAGAATCTCCTAGCTCATCATTAGAAAGTCCCTCGTTTTCTGACGGCGAAAAAAAGTCCGACGTCATACAAGATAGCATTGTAAGTATTCGAGAACAAAACTCTGGATTACCAAAGAAAAGAAGATATAGGACAACATTTACGACATATCAACTGGATGAACTCGAAAGAGTTTTTGTACGAACGCATTATCCTGACGTCTTCCTGCGAGAAGAGCTTGCAATGAAATTGAATCTAACAGAAGCCAGGATTCAAGTAAGTACAAAACAAGATTGCGTCATCTAAATATATGCCGCTATTTAATCAATCAATACAAAGCATGATGATGGCACAAAGCAGCATATCATAATATAAGAGGGTAAATAATATAGTCAAGTCAAGAGGAAATGGAGGGCAGCGAGGGCATACCCACAAAAATTAACAGAGGTGGCATGCAACGTTGTTCTACACTTTGTCTCACAGTTTTCCATTCTGTTTTGCTGTTGATAATGGAAATTTTTCGAATTTTGAGAAGCATATAAGAACAACCAACGGTGGATTACCAAATTAGTAACAAGCAAAGAGACTGAAGACAGAAAGTTTGTTTCTTGTAACAAAAGCGTATATAACATGGTATGCTAATGAAGCGAAATAGCGGGAGCATCATAGCATGTAACATGCTTCCACTGTTTTGTGCCATAATCAAATTTTGTGGTAAGCAAAGAGCTGAACTTAATTTCTTCGTCAAACCAATAAGAGGTGTTTATCTCTGTTCTTACAACTCAAAGATGCATGGGTGGGTGTGCAGATTTGCACAATAAATGGATTGTCAACTACTTCTAATATGCTGAGAACTTGATATATGAAAAGAAAGTCATACAAAGTAATAAAAACTTGTAGATTCTTTGATATTATTGTGAAAACCATAGTTGGGGACAGTCACTCATATTTATGTAACTCAGTTGATTCTTGATCAAGAACTCAACTGCTGAGTACTGCATCACTGTTATGAAACATGCCGTAAAATAGTGTCAATTACTGTTGCTATTCACAAATTCAAACTAAGATCTCTATTGTCTATAGCTTGTAACAGAGGTGGGGGCTTTCACAGCTGAGAAGGTTTGATTAAATCGTCCAAATTTAATTTTGTTCAATTAAAAGAAAAAGTGTTATACGACGTTTCTTCACATGATGACTAGAATCTGAATCAATTGCCATGAATATCTACTTAATAAATACCAATTCTTAGCCAGAATGTGACTTTTATCAACTTATCTCTTTGTAACTTCAGGTATGGTTTCAAAATCGACGAGCGAAATGGAGAAAACGTAACAAAAATGAGAACAACAGGACAGTTTCACCACCACCGAACAATTTGCCATTACTTCCACAAACATTTCATTCTAACGTCTGCAATTCTCTATTCCTAAAAACACTGAATCACACATCTTCACTATCAACATCGAAATTTCCAAGACTGCCAATAATGCCGTTCAGTAAACCACTTTCAACTTGTTTTGGCGGACCATCATGTACACATTGTAGAAACGCTATTCATGCATAATATTTGGATGCTACAGTGAACGAAAAAGAGAACGGAGTCTTGTCTAATCAAGGAAGTACTATGCTATGTGACTTAACATTTGGCCGACTCCTCGATCTTCTAATTGATAGAAACAAATGTCCTACCAAATGATATGTCACATAAGTTATGATACAAAACTTTTATCTCTTAAAATCGCGTACGACTCTCGCAGATGAAAGTAGGATATGTTGTACGGTATGGCTTACATTTACGTGTATGTTACACTTTTACCAAAGGCGACACGGATTACTGTATCAACACACGACATTTTATACCACAATACATTAAACAGCATTGATAGTAACCGCTTCTTCTGAGAAGCTACTAACTTAGTGTGAGTAGGAGATATAATCTCACTAACAACCAACAAGCCCTAGTAACACTGGGTTACACAGGGTCCGCGCTGGGTTGAGCCTCAGTTTTTAAATGTGTTCAGAAATTTCAAGGTCTGGGCGGTCGATGCTACCGAAGTACCGACACACTCATTCTTTTCAGCGACGAAAGAAATATTTAGTTGCTCTAGATATGCAGGAAAATAATCACAAAACACATGACACAAAATAACAGCTGACTGAATAAACAACATTCGATTTCGCAATGGAATGATGGTGACAAATGCTGATGGTGGAACCTCAAATTCAACACAGCAAGAGAGTCATACGTTTGAAGATTGACTCAACTTGTGGCATTGAGAAGACAATGCAGTCTGTAAAATTATTGACATTCTCTGTAAGATGTCTTGATCAAACTCTGATACGGTCAAGTGTATATTATTCTACAATAAATATTTGCCAGACAATGCTGTATACTTCACTGTCCAAAAATGTAGTAACATGGTTACTAGCACCACCGAATTCACATCAACATATGATTTCGGATGAAAGACACAACCTTAAATAGAGATCCTACATCTAGCTGACACGCTGCTATGCATAAGTACACTAGCTTCTAGAACAGCAAACACGAGATAAAAAAGCAAAAATAGCTTATGATTGAGAGCGTGTAACTGTTGTATAATTCCTCATATCAAAAAGTAGCTAAGATAATACTAACAATGAATAGATTGCCTAAATTCAAGGGTACGTGAAACAAGCCATTGTTTGGTCTTCATATTTAATTTAAAGCATAGTCGCCTTGCACATCAGTAGTTTTGTTATAGCAAATTTTTGCAATTTTTTCATTTTTGTATGTTTTTAACAATTTTTTTGTCGCACCTTTTTCACGTGTAAATGCCGTGATTTTCACTACAAATTATTCTGTGTTTTCATTTTGTCACGAAAACTGCTCTACAAATGCGACAAAGTAATTCTTGTACCACGCTTATGGTAATCCAGAATAAGGGAATCGTCTCCACGGACGCCTACGCTGGGGGGAGCAGAAGGGGCAAGAAATGCTCTTTATACTGGACTTTTTTAATTTCTCCTACCTTCTCAAGATGCATTTTCCGGCGCTGTAGACAGTTTGACTTAAGAAAATTTTCAGGGGACAAGCCCCTAGACCCTAAAATTATATTGTACTACTATGAGACATTGTTCTTCTTGAAGAGTTTGAAGACCAAAATCTACCCATTTGGAGGAACATGCATATACACAGATGTACCTTCAGAAAAGCCTTGGCCCCCTGCCTTAGGTACGCACAGGCCTCCCTGACCATCCCAGGCCTTACGTACGCGCAATGCCCCAAATAGGCCAAAATTTAGCTGTGAAAGGAATTTTTTGTCATAATTCTGCATGTTGATTGGTCAAATAGGTTGGGAGATAATAGACTTGATCAGAGCTCTCAAACAATCAAACATTTGGCGGCTATGCTCGCACAGGCCTCCCAGACTATCTCATGTAACGAGGCCTATGCCTCATGAGTTGTGGAGAAATGCAAACGTTCCAGCAGGCTTTCGAACGATCAGGGGGGGGGGTGTAATTTCTTTCCAAGCAATTGAACCTACCATAAACAACTGGATGATACTTACTGTTCCAGTAAAACAAAATCATAAAAAGCGTTCTTCGCCTCATTTCATAATAACATTTCATTATTTTGAACTGAGGAGTTGAAAAGTACGTGCTTTGATGGACTTATTGGCAAAACGAAGGAGTCATGCAAAAAATGTGAATTAAACTCTAAGTGAAAGCAAAATTATATGAAATCCTCGTTGAGTTTGATAAGGTGAAACAATACAATTATAGAAAGAAAATTAAATTAATTGATAAACTTATTAAGTATGCATGAGTCAATCAGTGTGAGTTATATTTCCTCTATTAATCTATTGTATTTCAAACTAATACATGCCATAAAGTGTATGAAAAAACGAACAAAATAAAATAAATACAACTGATGCTGCTATTCATAATAGAAGAAATAAGGTGGGATTGTTCGCTTTTGCATTGATGACATTCAATTATTGCTAGCAAGAAAAACTGTACACAAGCAGCCCCTTCATTCAAAGTATTAATAGCTTCACACTGCCTTTAATAGTGATCCCGGAGGGAGTAAAAACCTTTCAAGAACGCAAGCGTACGTTTATGCTTCTCACTAGCCTAGGCATTAGTTATTTGTGGCTGCAAATAAAGTGCTTCTCTTGTACCGGATTACTTGAAATCCGACAAAAAATGATCTGGAAGAATAGCAAACGCAGTTCAGAGTCGTACAGTCACAAAATTTTAGCTCTTTCCTAGCTGATACAAACGTGTGTCAGGAATGAAAATGAAAATGCATCTGGCTACTTCTATTGATACAAATGTAAAGATGATCCGTAACAATTGTATTGGATCAGAAGTGGTCATGCAAAAGTCTTAACGTTGCACTACCAAGTTTGGTTGGTTCCGGCACCGTAAGCCTCTGGTTAAGGTCCTACTGAGTGATCACACTTCAGAATGATCAAAAGAGATTTCGCAAAACTCTCGCTACTCCGGTAAAGACAGTACACTTTACCCACATAGCTTATAGGCTACAGCTCATTAACGCAACAAATTATGTTAACTGGTAATTGTAAGATAAATTTTCAACATGACCCCCTATAAAACAGTTATATGATCTGAAGGTTTACCATATACAGAATCAACAATTCTTTTACAAAAAAATTCTTCTTTAGATAAGGAGGCAAAAGGACATCAAATTTCAACGTGGGCCTTGCTGCCTTTGAGTGTGAATGAGGGTGTAGTGCTAACATATGTACAGCATTCAGGTCCTAACTAGAGCCTTCAGATGCCAGGGGTCCAATCCACGAAAAGGGTACACTTAAAGCATCTTAAAAACGATAGAGCTTGGAACAACACTGAACGTTTGTGTATTGAATTATAGTTCCTACTGCTAGGAACAACACTGGTTAGATATAGAAACGGAAGGTGTATTACAGGGACGATCATGGTTCAGTTCCTTTCCAGTGTAATGAGTCTTATTGCCATTCCTTCTTCGGCAAAATTTTCGCAAATATCACAAGAAAACAACGGTGCCCTTATCCATTCACTGAAAATGGCAAGGCTTTGGCCCCAAGAATCATCTATGGTTGCGCACCTGAGCACATTGGTCCAGTTCACATGAAGTACTTTGATTGATCCTACTGAGAACTCAAAAGCTCATGCACTGAACAAAGTCATCAAGGAGACAAAAGCATAGTCATACGGATTTCAACTTTAATTTAAATAACAAAATTCAGTTCTCAATTGCGACTCTACGCTAGTTAAATTTGCTTTATTAAATAAGTCAACCAGAATTAACTTCTCTTAGACTACGATTTAATTGATAAATTTATAAGAAGAATACGTGCCACTATCAGAATTAGTCAAGGCTAAAGAATAGATGATATCCACAATCTTCATCCCAAAATTACAAATATGATGTCTCTTTAATTCCTCAAACATTGCTCTGGTGCACGAAAAATATTCATAAGCATTTAAAGTTAACTTCTGAATGGAACTAAATTACGACATGCCATGCTCTATGTTTGTTAGCCTTCAAATAAATTTGTACATAAGTCACTCTAACTATAGTAAATGTGCATGAATTTGAACATCCTGTTAGACGGCCTGCATCGACCAGCTTTCCATAAAATAGTATACAGCATCTCCTTGTTTGATGTTATTAAAAATGCTAGAAACCTGCCTCATACGTTTCCTTCTCAGCATCGTAGAAACTCTCGTCAAATGCTAGATATATTGGGGTTAGCTTTAAGTATCACACCTTTATTTGGCAATTTCATTCTTTTGTCCAAAAAACCTAATGGCAGGCTGCACTGGTTGTGCTAAGGCACTGTCCAAAGATGTTACCAGACCTAGTAAATCCATGGTGAGCAACGTCAGCCTGGAAAAGACCAATTATAAGAATTAACAAGTGTTTTGATATTATACAGTGTTGGTATTTTTATGAAATATTGAGTGACCATGGCAGAGAAGCAGCATAGCCTGAGTCCTAAACCTACCCCAATAAACACGGATTAACCAGAAAAGACATCTGTTCCCACCACCCTGGGGGATGTATCTCTCAGTCCCCTGTACAGCCTAGGAGAAGAGCACAAATATATCCAAAGTTGGTATCTCAACTACAAGCTTTACTAGCTCTGATATTCTTTTCATCAGTTGTAAATTTCCATCTTGTATTTTTCATTATGTGATGTCAACAATTAAAGGTTATACATAAGCTAGTGATTCAAGAGCAGCCCAAAACAAAAAATGAAGAAAATAAAACCCTAAATAGAATGACATGATTTGATGAGCTTGGATCACAGAAATTATGGAATTTCAGGAGGGAAAGGTGGAAGGTACAGACCACTCCTTTTGAATTCGTGGGAGCTGTAATGGTTGATCTTTGCTTTGTGATGATAGACTTTCTTTGATGTTCTGAAAATTCTCTTCAATTTGCTTTTTGGCATGGCTTATCCCACTACCACCTTGAATGACTGCTTGCTAAAATTAAAATTTAACATTAGCTAAGTGAGTGTGTGGATGGTGATCTCAGAAGTGCAGGTTCTATACAAATATCTTGGCTATACCTAGTAGGAAAGGATGATGCTTGCTTGTTGAAAAAGATCAAAATAATGTCATGGCACAGAAAAATGCTAAGCTACAACTTGGTAGGCAAAATGCACACAACCACATAACTGAGAAATTTCAAAAACTTTAACTAGGCATCTCAATAGTCTCTGCTGTTGTAATTTTTGCATCAAAAGGAAAAAGAGTTATCTCATTAGCAAATAGCAAAATATGAAAAATAAACAAATGTGCAGTGTCACATAATGGTGGTGACATGAAGTGGTGTGGGAGGGCAGGGGCATAGCTTCAATATACTTTGGGGGTGTCAGGGGGTTGCCTTGTAAAAATGAACCACCTCCAATACCCCCTTCAGTTTTGTTCCTGTGGAATGGAATGCCTACCAGTTCTTTCCAGGATTAATTTGTGGGAGGGCATGTCCCACCAGTTCTTTCCAAGATTTCCCGATTGGCCCACATTCAAGGAGACAATGAAAAGGGAGAAGGCAGACCTCTAGCAAGATTTAAATTTATGATATCTCATAATGCCAAAGGGCATGGTTTTTAAAGGACATGGTGGAGCTTGCTGGAGCCCACCAAAGTCTGTGGTGGGTGTCACTTGCCCTGATGTTACACAAAGGTAAAAAAGGGTAAGCAAGGGTGAAAAACTACAACATGCTTAGCTCCTAAATACATACATAAAGCAGTGCCATTTGGTGGGCAATATATTTATGATTACCCATGTTGCAAACATCACTGTTTAATTGATGAGATAAGCACATTAACTGATTCATCACTGAAAAATGTGAAAAATAGCCTGAAAAAGATAAATGATGAAAGCAATCAAGAAAATGGCTTCATTTCTTGGAAAGTCACAGCATGGCAATGCAACAAAACATCTTATTGTGTAATTCATTCCTTCTGCTTGAAATTGAATTTCAGTTGGCATTTCAAATAATATTCAAAAAATTAGATAAAACCTTCTGGGAAATGGGCAGGTAGTGTTGTGAACAGGGTGTTTGTTTGCTGAACAGAAGGCTGGTGGTTTATGGTACCCCAGAGTGTTGACTCAATACCAACTTGATGTTCATCCATTAGTAACTGATGACTTGATTGAAAAACTAGGGAGTTGCAGGCAATGAGGGAAGGCACTGGCTACCCCACATTACTTGCTGACAGCTCATCAAAGAAATTCTCTCTTAGAGAAGTTCTAACAAGGATAAGGCATAGCTAGGTACAACTCTAAATCAAATAAATAAGCAGGGCTTCTTCAGTAAAAAATACAAAACAAGTCATCTAGTACATAAGTAGTATTTTGAATACCCTATAGCTTGATCAATCACATGCTCAAACAGGCATTTTAATACATTATACAAATATACCTTCCATAATATGCATATATTTAATAGAAATATACCTTCCATTGTTGACTTCTGATTTCTGAATGTTGGTCTGTTTGGATTAATGATGTATGAAGCAACCTTTGGAAATAATGTTACCAAGCCACTCTGTTTGAAATAGTCCTGAAGTAAATCAGAAAAGGCAAAAAATAGCACTTGATGAATAGATGAATCCTTAACTAAATAAAACATAGAATCTAGCAAGTGAAATGTTTGGTCAAAAATCAACTAGAAGTATCTGTTTTTATCTCAAAAAAATGGCAAGGACAAGATTGAAAGAATTGGCATGCTACTTTGCAGCATAAAGCCTAAAAGATTTAACTAACTTCAAGGACTGAAGGTATTACTAAAAATTTCATCTCTTATTGCAAGCAGCTAATAGAGTGTTGACCAGTGCATGTTTAATTAACATTCACTTCTAGCAGATAAATTAGATAGCACATTTCTTGCAATAGAGCTTTAGAAGTCTATTCATAGACGATTGCACAAAGCCAATGCACAGTCAATGAGATACAGGTAGGAATAACCAACAACATAAAAGCTTACTTTAAGACTTGGTGTAGGGTGGGGCATAAAAGTAAGGTATTCCTCCATCTTTCCAATAGAAACACTTGCTATAATGAAAATTATTGAGAACTTGGTAAACCTTTTATGGCATTCACAATAACATTAGGATAAATCAAACCACAGTATGATTAGAAAACAGAAAATTGTGGGCTTCAACAGCATAACTAGGTTGATTAAGAATATTGGAAGACAGTCACCTCTCTAGGTACATGTCATAACACATGGAATAACATACCTCTATAGGAAAAACCAAGTAGGTTTGGCTGTATACTTTAACAGAAAGCAAACCTGATTCAAATTACATAAGCAAAAAGATAGGTGAATTGAGAAGACTATGACCATCTTGTTTCTAGAAGTTGCTTTTTATTTATATTTTTTGGATATGATGAAATTGTACAACTACAAAAGCTGACTCTTTGCTGTCATAACCACATTAAAATTTATATAATTTAATTTTTGTAACAAAATTTCACTACAACAAAATTTATTTAAAACAAACTAGTGAATAATCATTAATAAATTGAAAAAAAAATTATTTTAATTCACCTAGAGGCTCAAATTTGTTGAAATATTCCTTTTGGTATTCTGAAGCAATTCCTCCACTTGATTTCTATGATATGAATAAACTAACTAGCATATAGTTGAATATGTTATTAATTTTAATAATGCTATCCATAGCCACCTAATAATATACAAAATTACTTTCAAAGTGTGCAGTGTCCACATGGCAACAAAATTTCAACCATACAATCAATACACTTTCATAAACAAAAAATTTTTAAACCATAGAAGATGTGTTTGGCTAACCCTACCCACTATCCTTGCTTTTGAGGTACACATCACCCCCATTGGAAAAAGAGCACTTTTGCCAGAGACCTTGGGTGTGCAGTGGACCAGGCCTCATTTAAAGTATTTTGAGCTTGCAAGTACAGATCTAAGAAAAATGTCCCTGCAGAAAAAATAGATTGTAATAGATAGTCACATACTGATTTGGATGAAAAGTGCCTGCAGAAATTTGAAGTGTGGTAGTCTGTACCTGTGAGTGGTGTTGACCACTGAAACAGACTAGTGAGCTCTTCTGTGGACAACATTCAAGTGTGAGTGATGCAGGGGGGGCGGGTGTTGTAGATTGTTACCCTATAGCATGGATGTGCCGACTGGGAGGCGTGGGGGCGTCGTGCCCCCAATATCTTCAAATTTACAAGAAAGGTGGTCAACAGGCAGCCATGCTGGAAGAGATTTGGCAACAGTATTTTCTGGGACCTTTTTATTTTTTAGTAACAATAGTTAGTAAGAATTGGTCAAAACCCCCCCCCCCCCAACAGAAGGCGTATAGTTATTTTTGCAATAAATTAACTTACGGTGTAACATTCTCTACAAAGTCCTTCCAGTTGTGCAGAAAGTACCAAGATTCCAACTGATATCTCTTCCAAAGAACGATTGCTCTTCCACAAGGGTTCGTGAAGTCTTATGTGCACTTCGTAAAATATAAGAGTTTTTGTTAGGTTTGGATTAATCAAGTATATAGCTAGATGTTGACTACTCATTTGAAATATTGAGCTGTTATTTCTCAACAAATGGTATAGACTGAAATAGCTACCTTTGAAAGCAGGGTCGTAGGACTTTATATCGATCAACGCTTTGCTTAAGTGAGACGCCATTCTTCCTTGGAGACTGATATTCAACAAGCATGATTTTGTATTCCTAAGCAATGAATTGATGCTGTTGTTGTTTCACACAGTCAAAGTAGAAACAAGAGTTGTTGTTGTTGAATTTTCCTATAAACTTTTTATATACAAAACGAACTCTCTGGCTGCAGCCTGAATGTTTCTTAATATTTCAATGTTTCTTGAATTTAAGGGCTTCCAATGACAATAAAAATCCAGAGTAGGCAACTCAGTGACAATGAAAATCCAGAGTAGGCAACTCAGTGACAATGAAAATCCAGAGTAGGCAACTGCAATGCAAGAAAAAGGATGTTCCAGTTTTGTGACACATGTAATGGAAGTTGATTCTTTCTAGTTTGATCAAAAATTCATTTAGTTTTTGCCTAATTTCAGCTTCATGTTTTTGTTAGGAACGTGTAGTGGCGTTGGAGAATAAACAGGGCCCTTTGTAAAAGTATCACTTTCTAATTAGCCTACATGTAGAAGGAGTGCAAAGTCAAAGACACTTGGAATTCTCAA
>OLMO02000231.1:22350490-22365032 GCA_900291935.2 Cassiopea xamachana
TTATAAACTGTTTTCTTATAAAAAAAACGTGTATGAAGGTAAGAGCATAACTCACTTGCAACTCTCGCTGAACCTCCTGGGTACCGATGCTTGCATTTGGGTCTACTGAAATTCCACTATTAATGTCTGGAGTCTTTGGAGTTGGTACACTAGAAACTGCTGGAACATAAGCCGGTTTTTTCATCGCACCTGGAATTAAAGCATACGATGGCTTTGCTTCCTCTTCTGGTTCCTTCTTCGGCTCTTCTTTCGGCTGTGCCTATAGTGTGGAAAATTTGCCTTAAAGACATGCAAAGAAAATACTCTATCGCAGAATCCTGCATGTTCTACGCTATAAATATAAAACAAGTTCATGATGGAAATCATTGTGATTATGATCATTCTCTCTCATTCATCATTATTACAACTAACGTTGTCATCATAACAATCATCATTAACACTACCATCATCACCATAGTCATTCCTAGCATCAATAGGCCTAACGACAAGCAATCTCTCTTCCCGTGTTCCAAAACATTGTCGCAACAAATTACATAAATAGATTAAAATAAGAAATAAAGAAGAGTTAGGCCTAATCATACCTGTTCTTTGGGCCCATTGAGTCCAGCCGCATAATCTGTTACCGCATTATCTGATTTCGTCCCAGCGTGTTTCTGACTTTTGCTTTGTCGATGCTGCTCTGCAGTTCTTTTATGTTTAGCTTCGTCTCCTGCATTGTCTGCATCTGCAATCACAACCACTGAGTAGAAGCATACATACAAATAATGTTTATTTGAAATATACTTCATCTGTTGTCTGTTAGTGATAGCAGATATCCAATATTGCTAGTCTATGTAACCAGAATAGGAGGCTCTTACAACAGAGTGTCTGTCCAATTAGGGAAGTTATTTTCCCTGATATTCCCTTGTCCTTCTATGATTTCTACCCTGTTTTCCCTGATTCAATGCCGGTCCTGAGCAAATACTACACACTAAGCTTGTCACAATTCCAAGGCTATTCAAGCGAGCCTTCGCCAATTTGAGCGAAGTGTGCTCTATTTTAATAATGGAAAATGAAAACCAACAATTTCATTATAGGCATAATGTGTTTTCTTGCGAGTAGTTGCTTTAGCACATTAGGAAATCGATTGATTGGAGAAACAAAGACAAACATTTTCCCTGATCTTTCCCTGATTGTCTCTAGGGTAAGTCGAATGTCCTGACTATTCCCTGACTTTCCTGGTTTGGCAGACACGCTGTACAATAGGTCATTCAAATAAAAGGTTCATGAAAAAGATGACATGTCATGGAAGGAACTTCAGCTCAATAAAAGGAAACAGTACAGCGAAAGAACGTAATGGAATTTCATCATATCAAACACAATACAGTTCAAATAAATGAGCTAAACTTATAAAAACCATGTGAGTTATATCTTTATAAAACAATTTTAAGGATTCCTATAAAATCCCTGGCATGCCAGAAACAACATTTTCTGCTCTAAACATTCTACAACCATACCAAAACTACACCCCCAACTAACCTGTGTGCTTGCGTCGCTTTTTAGATTCTCTGCTAGTGACCCCAACTGGCTGTTCTGTAATATCTAACAGCTGGGAGGAAAAATAAAAGTTTAATGATTACTAACAGTAGTTTCTTACCATAGATCATAACTTAAAAATTTTCCTTTGCAATTTTGGCAATACAATAGGCAAAAGTAGGGTCCCACATACTTTCACAAATAAACTAAGTGCAAGTTAGAGAAGACACTTATGCTGGGCAACTGCTTACAGCTATGCTTGTGTAGGTGATTTTGATAACCAATCGTGCATTACCTGATGTCATGAGGCATAATATTGTAATTAATTGCACATTTTTTTATAACAAACATGTCTTTGAGAAACATAAGGCTGAAATTAGGCAAAAATTAAGAAATATTTAAGAAACAGGCAGGCAGAATTTCAAACATTAACTTGAGGAAACTGTTTTTTGAAGGAAAACTTTTGATTAAATTAGAAAAAAAATAGAAAATGTATCAATCAATGCCTCACCAAACCTGGGCATCAACTTGCATCAAAGTTGCCTAATCTCAGTTACTATTGTTATTGGAAGTGCAAATGATTTAAGAACAGTTAAGAAACATTTAAAAATACATTACTCTATATTATACTGAAGTTTCAAAAAAACTACCAAACATTTTAAACATTTAATTTACTTTTTTACAGGCCAGTAGACAGCTGAACTGGGTTGGGGGAACACAAATGAAGAAGAAAAGTTAAGAACCAGAGTACTTTTGTATGTTACATATATGTGCCAATAGAAAACAAGTATATGCCAAAATAGTCTCTGTTCATGTGTCATCTATTGGAAGAAAATGGGGTTCTGGGCACCTGCTCCCAGAAAATTTTTTGAGGTAAAGCCCTCTATAATGTTGGAAAACACCCTTTTGCAGAATGGAATGTAGCAGTTTTCATCATTGATCTTCATGCTAATATGATGGAACTGCCTCCTTTATCTATCAAAGAAAAGGTATTTTTACCCCAGACATCTGGCATGAGCTACACAGAATGCACTCAGAACAAACAATGTCCTATTCCCTAAAAGGGTTGCCATCTACAAAAACAGGAATCCTTAGAACACTTGTGCAAGACAAAACATATGTTCACAGTTTGTCACATAACAAAATCAGGATATCTGCATGCCATATATCTGCGCTGTGATGCTCCTAGATTAGGAAGAAGTCAACTGAAAAATGCTTAAAAAGTACAGTATAAAGCAATTTTATACATAACCTCAGTGAATTATTGGGGGGCAATGCTCCCTACCCCCAGCCTCTACAGGCCTACTTTGTTATTATGTTAAACTTCAAGCAATGCTTTAATTTCCATCGCTACCATTATGCTATTTGACTCTTGCAGTACAAACAAGCCAATATTATTGTATTTAACAAATATATTTGTATGAAAGCTTAAATATCAACAATTACCTTAGTGGTTATCAACTTCTTAAATGCTATCATTTTCTCCTATTGATACAATAGTCTCTACTATTAGTCAGGTCTTTATAAAAAAACATATTTCCATCAACTACTTTATAATCTAGCTTGAAAGACCTCTAGGTCTTTCAGCAATTTATAATTTTTTCCTTCAGTTCTCTATCCAGATACCTTAAAAGTAACTTCAAGTGCTTCACAGAAGATTGACTACTACTGGTATGGTTTACAAAACAAAATTTGTAATTCTTTTCAAGCTTACTTTTACTGAGAAACTTTGTTAAAGAACAACATTTTTGCAAATATTTTATCTGTACAATGCAAAAATATAAGTGAAGCAAACCTTTGTTTTCTTTGGAAGATGTGATTCTCGCATTGTTGGTCTTGTGTGTTGCCTTAGTGGGACAATTGGGTGAGGTTTAGATGGTGCATTATGTTGCCTCTGCATATCCTTGGGAAAGCCTGAAAATTGAATGATATAAATCAGCTGATGCTGGAAGCTTCCTAGTAGAAATGTCTAGCTACTAAATCTCTAAATCCTTTCCTGCACAAGTCATTGCATGTATCAGGCAGGCACTGTAAGGGGCTTGCTGATTATATAAAAATGGGTTGGTACCAAGAGAAATAATGTATTGTCCAAAAACTGTCTTACCTTATGCCATCAGAAAAATTCTTACATCAATAAATTTCTCTTGCTACCAATCCCTCTTTAAAGAAGGAGCAGTCCTTAATGTGTACCTTTATTAGAAGACCCATCATATTTTATAAATTGCAATAAATTGCAACACAATTTCAGGCATGCAACTACTTCTACTCAACCAAATAACTAATGACTAATACAGTCAATAAATAAGCTCAATCTATGTTTCAATATCAACTACTGAAACAGCAAATACACAGTATTACAACATTATAGTGTGTTTACTACTGTAGGCAGATAAGTTTCATTACTCCTATCCATTTCAAGCATGGCTTGTTACCTGCATTCTTCTTTATTGGAGACAATGGAGTAGAGTGAGGTTGGTTAGCAGATGATCGCCTGTGACTTGCTACTTCTGATGCTAAAATCAACAAAAACGGCAAAAAATATTTTCCAAGTAAAGTACCACTGTAACAATTGCACTTTAAATGAATTCCTCAAGCTTTCAATGGCCATTAAAAAAATCACTGTTGAGTCAGATAAACAGCAAACTTTTTGACAAAACCTAGCTTTCACACTCATTCCACTCAAGTAGTACAAAACATACCCCATTCATTGAATCACACTAGTAGTTTATACTTTTAATACATACAGTGGACCACTAGCATACAATCATCACAAATTAAAAGTAGAAGACTAAATTGGTCAGGATTACCTTTTTGTGTAAGGTGAGCTCTCAAGGCTGCAGATTTTGGCTTTCTTCTCAATGTAAAGTTTTTGGCTGGTGGTGGCTGTGAGCCAAATGTGCTTGTTAATGCTGTTTTGTTCAAATATGGACATTCACAAGGCAGTGCAGTCCATTGATTTGAAGATTCACTAACTAAAAGAAATATGTAACATACATTAACAAATAAAAATGCTCTATCACTGCAAAAAAGGGTTGTTTCCTGCATTCAAGATTCATGCACTGAAGTTGTCCCAATAACATCCATTTTAGTGAATATATGCATTTTCTTATAAGGAAACTACCTCAAGGCCTAGCTTTAAAATTTCCTTATTTTTAGACCTCAAAACAGTAAACTGTAGTACCAAAAGTTCCTTAATAGTTCTTTAATTTTCACTGCACAACAAGTGCCATAAAAATAGTACAGATACAGGAAAAACATAAAATTTTGAATTTTGCCTTTACTTGCAGCTAGAACTGAGGAGCAAAAACACAAAGAAGGTACAAACAAAGTTTTACAAATTCAAAAGTGAAATGTTAATCAATAAATATCATGTCTACTCCATTAATGTCATCCAGTGTAATATAATCTTCGCTTGCATACAGAACTCGATATTCAGCTAGCTTGGTGTTGTACTACATTATTTTACCTGTATGCCAATCTTTCTTGTTCTTTATGCTTGCAGTGATAAAAATCTCTCAAATCGAAAAGCTCCTTAGGGATTTCGTTTTTGGTAGTATAAGTTCTTTAACTATTTTGACCTTCTAGATGTAGGCTCCTTATAAATCGGTTCCATAAAAACAAAGCGTGTTCATCCTTATACTCGCACGTTCCATATACAGTAAAAAAAATTGTTGCATTTGGCATTTATGATATCAGAAATCAAACTGATTGTAATTGAACTCTTTTCCTGGAAATACCCTAAACCAAGGTGGATTTCTGCACTAGAACCACACAAGGCTTATTACATCTAGGGTATATTACACAGTCTACAAGCAACTCATAATAAATGAAGCATTTGGAGATGTACAATAACAACAAATCACTTTAATAACGACAGTTTGTGGTTTCTCATAAATTCAAACTACTCTTAATGAGTTCATTCTCGATGTTAAGCTTGTTATTTCCATGGTAATAATGTGTAGTAGAATCACATTTTACTCAAAAAGTTATGACCGTAATTATGTACAATATTTCATACGTCGTTGTCCGTACTTATCCAAGATTGTGGCCTACCTTGTTCTTTGAGCTCATTAACAAGTTGATTAAATGTTTCGCTTCCCTCACGAATATCTGGATGAAATGTTGCAGAGTGTGGGTAATCAGATAATATGCACGCAACTAATCTGACCCAGTCATCTTCATCGTCAATTCCAAGATTGATAACCATGCTCAATTCCTCCTGAAATGACTCGAGATTCCTTCTTCGAATTTCCAAAAATGCAAGCAGTAGCTTCAAGCGAACTCGATGATCTAGACTCCTAAAGCATCTATACGTGTTCCTCAATACATCTACAGTAAGAAGAGATGCCAAACCACCTGATGACCATTGGTCTTCATTGTCTAATTTATTTCTCAGCCAGAGTGGTGTGTCTGCTTCAATAACATTCGCCATCTTACAAACTAGGCCAGTAGTATAGTATACTAGTCACCAGGCCCTAGCTTCAAACAATTACTCACCCGCCAAAAATGTTTTATTCTAAATAAATGTACACTGTTTCAAACAAAAAGTGCTTTACACTTACTTTGTTATGAGCATGCCTAGCTTTTTCCTGAGCTTCAGTGCTCATACACATTTTGATTTTAAGCCTAAAATAGTTCTTAAATTACTCTTTGCGATAAGGAGCCACTCACAAATTGCGTCACGCAAGGGAAGTGGGGGTCTATTGATTTTTGTGACAAGGGGTGGCTGGGTTGTGTCACATTTTAGAAAGAACTTGATATTTAGCACATTTAGTCTCAAAATATTAAGTCGGGTCCTTTCTACCAACATCTAAAAATGATGTCTGTCTCCGCATCTAAAAATGATGTGGCAATCCTATTTTGACACCATTTTCACTATTTTTAATCAAAAAGACACAAAAAGCACATTATTTACGAAAGCAGAATGATTTCCTTTTAAAATTCATAAGGTGACGCCACACATTGGATGGTGGGTGGGTGGGTGGTTTTGAGTTTGTGGCAAAGTTAGTGTGACGTAATACGTAAATGGCCCCAAGAAGGTGAAGTGATGCCTGAAAATCAAAAGAAAAAATCTATACTTTTGATGTGTCACTTCTTCATAACAAAAAAAGCAAAAAAGAACAGAATAACTTTGCTAATAAAGAATAAAACTTAATTTAAAGGTGATGAAACTCATACTTGCAATTCTTTCTAAAATATATTCAAATAGCCAACAAAGTTTGGCTTTGGTCGAATACTGGGATAGCGGCAGGAATTTTTCAGCGGGAGGCCAAAATATGGTTTTCAGGGTACTATTTAGGCTGAAAATCTCCGAAAAAATAGCTTTTTACCTACCTATTCTACGGGGGACTAGCACGTTCCAGCGGGGGTTATAGCCCCCCTAGTCAAACATCTCTGGATTCTACATAAGGGCCGGTTTCCATACAGCTGCATTTTCCCCTTGAGTGGAAAAAGCGTTTGAGCTTTCCTCCGATGCATGCGCAATAAGGTGAAAATACCGCTGAATCAGATATATTTTGTGATCTCGAGACACTCGCGTGCTTTCTGAGGAAGTTCATTTCGTTGAACTTTTGAAAGCGTTGTTTTTCTCTCTAGCGAGATATAGCCAATGATGTTCGAGCATTCGAATAAAATTGCGCAACGAAGACCTTGAAAGTCGTAGAAGTTCACGGGTAGCTACTATCTGTAAACGAAGAAAATTTGGACTAAACTCACAGGACTTCCTCTTACCTACTTTTGCTTACGCAGCAGTAATCTAGCTAGGACATGCACTAAAATACTGTGCAAGCATTTCGGACGTCTTACTCACATGTTCGAAGTAATATCTGTGTTTCCTTTGGCGACTTAAAAGGATAATATTCAAAATGTTATGCTTTTACTTGTGTTTTGTGATAGCCAGTTGTTATAGTGTAGATTGACATGCAGTTACTTCGAGGCAAAACAGTGCTATGCAAATCAATTTAGCGCAAGAGAAACACTCCCAAGATTTGTGCGTTCGAGCTTCTTCCTCTCAAAGAAATAATGCAGCTGTATGGAAACCGGTCTTAAGAGGGATGCTGCATCGGCTGAGTCATTGGTATCATTTGTCGTATTTAATATCAAGTTGCCATTTTAGCAAGTCAAGTGGTACAAAACAGTGGTGTGAACTGCCTCTTTACTAGAAATTCAAATTTCCACCAAAACTTTGTCCACCAAGATAAAATGCATAGAGTAATTTATGGACTTGATTTGGCACATTACAAATTCTATGACTCCTAGTCGCTGTTCAGCCACATACTCGAACATAAATGAAGTACTTCGTATGTCAGTGATAAATACCAAACTAAATACTACAATGTCATCAAGCATAAGTAATATATGCCAATAAAGAGATGCAAATGCGTAGTGCCAGTTTAATTTGGAGACAAGATACATCACTTTCAGAGACAACATAGCAAGTCCTTTCCTAAACTACCGTATTTGCATCACAATTACACTACTACGAAAAAACAACCCTGAAACTCAACGAAAACTCCCAAGAGTCGTTTACAATAAAAATTACCTAGAAAGGGTGAGAAAACGAGGATAGGAGGAAAGGTTAAACTAATCCAAGGTGCGATATGCATTTAAGTCCAAGAATTGTCTTAAAATCCTACATTGTAGGGCATACAAGAATTAGAGTTTGTGAATACGAGGCAATCCTCGTTTTAAGATGACCATGTTTAAATCAAATATAAATACAACAATACCACATGGCAGTGGATATTAGAAATAGTGCTGGGTCTCGGTTTCATAAAGCTAACAATATAAGGGTGATATCGGAAATAGTAAAGTTATTAAATACAACTAACATATCACTTTCTGTGGCACAAAAGTCACGATCATGTCATAATAGTCACACCCGTAATTGCCAAGTACTTATGAAAGTAAAACATTGCATTGATGACTTAGTCAAATAGATTATTGTCCATAAATTGTCTATGCTGTATAGGCCTTCAAGACACCGAGAGATGAGCATTTAATCAACTTTGACAGCACCATATATTTTGTAGACAAAGAAAAGACAGGCTAGGAATCCAATAGTACCTAAAAAGCAAAAACACATAAAACGAGACAACTTAAACATTATTTGTCTATCAAATATTAAAACACAGTAAAACATCAAAATGTCGAAAAACAAGCTATGCATGATCCCAGTAAAGAACAAGTACAATTACAATATGATAATGATACTTGCATATCCTAATGTTCTAATAACTTTTTCCATGCTCCGGAAAAATTTATTAGAAACAGGGTTTTGACGCACAGCCCTGGCATGAACTCATTGCCAGCTGCCGGAGAGAAAGCTTGAAAGTTTTGGTATCAAATAACTAACAGTGCTCAAAGAAACTTCTATATCTATATCCTAAACTTCTATAGGGATATTGTGGTAATGGTTGTACTTAAAGTTTGTATTTAATGTATGAACTATCTTTTTGTGTTAGTTAAGTGTATCTTTTCAATGTAAAGGCTATTGGGTAGAAAATTTAAATTTTAATCCTCATGGTAACGTCTTGTCAATTTTGCTATTGTAATTAACTTCTCTCAATTGGCAAGCGGCAATGAAACACATCAAGCAAAAGTAATCTTGTACATTATTTTATACGCGAGAGCTCGTAGAAATAATAGCAAAGGTACCGTAAATCTTCAAGTAAACCCCAGCCTAAAAAATCACTTTTGCAAATAAGCCCCCCTCGAAAAAGCCTCCCTGGGGCCTTGTTCGAGGGGAGCATAATTGCAGAATAATATCTTATTTCAAGAAAACCTCACAGGACGGTATTACTTCCTTTGACTGGAGACAAAAAGCAAAACGAAACGCGACTTTTGTGATAATAACGAAGAAATCGTTATTGACTAACAAATTTCGTTTGCGAAATAGCCTGTTTTTAATTTTTTGAATTCAGTTGATTGAGCAAATAATGTTGTTTTTTTATGTCAACCTTTGAGGAAAATTCCAACGTTTGAAATGAGCGCTATCAAGTATGTATCTGATTTCAGCGCTGTGATAAAAACAGATTATTAAAAACAATTGGTTACCTGATAAAAGCGAGAAGAGCATAACCATGATGGTAGTATAGCCAAAATAAAGAAAGGTACTAGTTGTGCCACTGATATCCAATTTTGTAGCAAAGTAATGAACTGAATAGATGAATAAGTAGACGCCAGTAAACGCACTTGTTAACCATGATCTCCACCACCATCTGTAATCCTGTGGAAATAGAAATCAAAGCCATGATACACTCAGTTCAATTTTTGTACTACAAGTTTTTTTGATAAGAAACATGTCCATACGAAATATAATAAAAAAAATGAGGCTGATATTAGGCAAAAATTAAGAAACATTTAAGAAACACTGGTAGGCTACGTTTCAAATAATAGCTTGAAGAAACTGTTTTTAAAAGAAAATTGTTGATCAAACTAGAAAGACTATAAAAACAACGTCTATTAAATGCCTCATAAAACCTAGGCATCCTTTTCTTGGATCACAGTCACCTAATCTGGCTTGTTATTGGTATTGGAAGTCATAAGAATTAAAAAAACATTTAAGAACTATTTAAAGCTCGATTTGATGAAACATTAAGAAATATCCAGGATGAAGCCAGAAAGTTTGCTTCTTGTGGGCCAATCATTTATAACTCTGTGTGCTGGGGCGGGTTAGAATTTAGAAACTGCTTAATGGTTTTGTATCCCTCTCTTTTCGTGGAAAAGTTTTCATGCTCTGCTCAGAAATAAGTACAAGACTTCATCCCAACATACTTGAAAATTTTCTAGAAAGCTTCATAACCCCAATTGTCCTGTGAAAAGTCTTTATAACCTCCCCAATTCTAACCCGTCCCCCGGTACCCAGAATCATAAATGAATGACCCTTATACAAAAATAACTTGTAAAATCCTCCTTCTGCTTGACGCAAATCACAAAATTACTATACACTCATGGTACAGTTGTTAATGGTCAAATCAATGAAAATAAACTTCTGGCAGAAAAAAACATTCAATACAAAATCGTCAATCTAGATTTCTCTAAAATATGAAAGTAACAAAGCAAATACAAGAAACAGCTTACCTCCGCACACAAGTGAAAGTAACAAAGAAGGACGGTTGTTTCCGAGCACGTGATTATGAGGATAAGGTAGACGAGAAACAGGAACCCGAACATATAATAAATTTGATGTGACCTGAAGGTATAATATAATCATTTTCAATTGTGGTATGAGTGAGTACTGTAATGAATAAAACGATCATATACTGTGAAAAAGGCAATGGTTTAAGGTACAATTCAAGCCATGGACTAATGCGCTCTTACAGTTCCCCAGAAATAATAAATATTAGGAATTTTAACAGGATAGAAGCTTCAACAAAAAGTATTGCTGTTTTCACTGCTTGTTCTCCGTAAAAAAAGAATGGAATAAAAGCCCTAATTTACAGCGTGCTGCAAATATGACTGGTTAGCACAAGCACCAACACACAACTGGTTCGCATGCATCGCGACGCACTATCTCGTACAGCTCCGCAGGGAGCTAGGCCGATGACGTAATAGAATTACAGTTTTATAACAGAAATAAATATCAGTAAAATTGAACTGAATGCTAATAAAATTGAATAAAAACTCCAAGTTATTTTGTTTTCAAAACGAAATCCAATTTTTCCATAAAATTATTTCTATTTTTGGCAGCTCTGACACTTGTCGGGAAATCGTTATATAGCTTAGTCCCCATGCAAAGCTACATACCGATTTGCTGACAAGTTTCAGAACTCTTGAAAATTGGGGTCCTCGTTTAGTAGAAGGTGGGTCTTAATTAAAACACTGGGAAAAAATACAGCAATGAAAGGAATAAGCCACCCCCTACTTCATTTGCCGATGGGCCTGCATAAGTCTTCTCCACTGTACACTTTTCTACGTACAAAAGTGTACAAGGTCCTAACTTTGCCTTTTTCTAATATCAGAAAAGACTCTGAAAGCTGAAAATCAATGTTTGCAAAGATAAAAAAGAAAGAAAGGATGTAAATAAAGTGACAGAAACGGAACAAAATGAGGCTGAACTAAGAAAAATGATTGTAGGAATGGTGACAATAGAAGATGCAGCTGAATAAGTTCCAAGATAACAAACTAAATAAGTATTGGATATATTTTACAACGAATTTTGAAGGAAACCTTGATAAACTGTTCCAAACTGTTCCAAACTGTTTTTGCTTGGTTTGGTACACTATTCAACACTTAACAAGCTTAGCCAAATACAAAGTAGCTCACCATATGCTATTCAGAATGAAAAATAGCTGAATAAAGATACAGCCAAAAGGAAGAATTCCACCCATGATAATTGATGGCAATGGTTTCGTGTATATACTCTGCAAAAATGAATGAATTGCAAAATCATGAGCAAAGACAGTCATTGAAATGTATCTTGAAACAATGAGATGCAGTCTTATAAGAAACTTGTGAAATACTGTGCGTATACGTCATCTCATTCACTAATAATAGCAGTTAATGTTGTTGTTGCTTACTTTATTTAGGCTGTTATAACTAACTTATCCAGCTAATTTAGGCCTACTACGCATGCCGCATCCAGGCATGGCACCCCTAGTTTGAAGTCCCTTCCGAAGGACGGAGGAGTGAGCTGTTTTGGTCGTTCATCTGGAGGTCGCCCATCCAGTTTCTGACCGTACATAGACATGCTTAACTTCAGTTAAGCTAATGGAACTGGCTGGGCCGCTTGGCCAGTCACCCCGCTAAATTGTCATTGTTGTTGTCATTGTCATTGTTTTTATGTAGCTGGTAATCGTATCTAAATTTAAGTTCAGCTTTATGTTTTAAATGTTATGGCCCAGGGGTAGTCAGGTACTGCCACTCGGGGTATCGTCTTTGTAGCATAGTAATGTTTGACTTGTCAGTAATGTTGTATGTAGCTCGTTCTAGGCTTTTATTCTTAACAAAAAAAAGCCATTTGCGTTACCAAGAACCACAAAGTGGTGCGAGATAATTGGGATTCTTTCGCTTAGAGTCTAGGGACCCCATAGCTTCAAGTATTTTTTCTGTATGAATTCAGTTTACAACTTTACAACAGATAAAGAAAAAATAAATGCACAAGACGATAGTGCAGGGAACATGAGAATACATTGCAACCTTGCAACTAAAGCTCTATAAAAAATGTATTAGCAGCCTGAATGGCGAAAGATGTATATATAGATGAGGAGTGAGTGGCGATAAGGTGGGGAAAACAGCAAAAATATAATATTGTTCAAATGATCAAGGAAAAGAGAGGACAAAACGAAGAAAGTGAAGGATATAACTTTCTTACTTGCTCAGGAATTTGGCGTGGTATTTGGTTTGTTCTGACTGGTGGCTCAAAAGCCTAGAAGAAAATTGCGTTTGACAGAGCAAAAATTTCAAATCAAATGTTGTGCATGCCTGCTATGCAGATTGTGGTTCAGTAATTGCGAAAATTTTGGTTGAAAGGAGACAAAAACATCTGTCAAGACAAAAGCCTAAACTTAAGGTAGTCTGCAAAAGCAGTTTAGATAAAAATGAAGTCAAAAGCAACTTGCTTTATTACTTGATCTAAACCTCATAACGACTAGCCTAACATATCATACAAAACCATTCCAGTGAACTCTACATCAAGGTAACATCGCACAATTCGTAATTGATAACGCTGCTGACAAAACCACTATGGATATCATTATTCTAGGAACAGTGTGCTTCCTTCTACAAATAAACCTACAATACGTTAGGAAACAATTAGAGATAAATGATGCAAATCAAGCAAATGAATTATATATTTTAACACCAACCTTCTTTTTAAATCCAAGATAAGCACCAAGAAATGTCAATGGGACTGATACACCAAACCTATTTGTAAGAAGTATAAAATTAGAAATGCAAATAAGCCCATTTCCAAGGAAAGAGAGCTAACAAAATTGGTCTGGATCTGCACGACTGTGTTAAAACAATCTGCAGATGCAAGTACTTCCTTCCATGAATTTACCTTTGTTTGACATTAACTAGTGGGTCAGAGTTTTAATTTCCTCTGTAACAAGGCCCATAAATGGTGGCCTATGCACTGAATATTTTCAACTTTACTCCAATACAAAGCGTAAATACAAGACAGTTATCAAAACCATTTAAAAAACAGCAGGAAATGTGTTGAAAAATAATCACTTCAACTAAAATGGTTTACAAAATACGAAATAACGAAAGAAAAAAGCATGAATCCAGCTTCACTCACCATAAGGCAAGAAGAGCAACCAGTGTCGTAAAAGGGACGGCAGCGGAGGAGCCTTTGACCCACAATGCCAGATTCAGAATGAAGAAAATACCAAACACAATTCTAAAAAAGAAGTATGCAATATGTAAGATTTAGTCAATTCTACTAAAAATTGGACTGCAATCTTTTTCAACAGTTATGACTTGTCATTGTCTTGCTTTCAGCTTACCCTAACAAACAACATAATAGATGAGCTGCAGCATACTTCAAATATGTCCACGGTCTCTTAAGGTGGCATTCAATACGTAGTTGTTTTAGTATGGAGCAAGTACACAAAGACGTACCCTGGGAACAAGAACGAGGTCATCAAGACGTTTGTTTTCCATCTCTCACCGCCAATCACTATTAAAAACATTGATATAGGGATTCAATTCAATTCCGAGCAATGGAAAGTAATAATTAGCATAAATCTTATTTATAGCTATGACACAAGATGGAATTTTATTACAGATAATATGCGGCTCAAAAGACTTCAGGAAATCTTCAAACGTTTAGTCTCTCTTGTCCCACAAGCGTCCATGCAAAGAACAGACTTCCATACAAACACCGTACCCAAAATTATTAGTCGCAGGCTTCCCACGAAGAAATTCTCATAGAAAATAACCTATTAGTGTTGTATCAGTATTGGGCTTGACGTTCAATTATCTTTTTGATACTTGTACAGCCTTGCAACTTTGACAACTCAAGCCACGTGTGAAAAATGCTACAACAGTTGCAAGAGTCCCTGGGCAAGCATCCCCTTTCCCA
>OLMO02000231.1:22375984-22388198 GCA_900291935.2 Cassiopea xamachana
ACAGATAATTCAAATGAAACTTCGTTGAAATAGAGGGGGAAATAAGTGTCATGTGATAAGCAGATAACTTGTCACACAAGGCTCTAAGATCTAATCAGAGTATTGATATGACAGAGCTGAGTGTACTGTTGTGTTGAAGAAGAGAGTAATATTTTGTGATCGGTTGCGAGGCAGTCTTTACCAGTTTGTTTCTTTACAAGCTCTCTGTAAACGGAGGCTGCCATGAAGCCGGACTTTCCAAACATACTAACAAATCCAACACCAGACACACACCGCTCTACTTTACGAAATTTAGAATTACCCTTCTCCTCTTTTATTATGTTTTCAATTTCCCTAGTGACGTAAGCAAGTGCTTTGACCTCGTTTTCCTTCCACCTTCCCCGTTAGAAATCCTTCCAGAGAAATGGGCACGATGCTGTTAAGTTAAATGTTTCTTAATTTTTGCCTAATTTCAGCCTCATGTTTCTTATAGACATGTTTCTTATAAAAAAAACTGCTTAAACCACTCTTAGCTATCCGAAGCAAAACTGATACATTTAGCCATACCATTTTTGACACTTCTAGCAAAAGATCTCAAGTGTTCCTGACTCTTGAAGGTCAATACCGTTTACATTCTTACAGATCGCTTTTTTCAACAGAAGAGATTTCCTTTCTTCTTTATTTGATGCGACATTCCAGAGTTCTATAGACAAAAGACAATGGCAATAAGGAGTTTTATAAACAAAATTGGAAAAAAACAAATGGGGAAAAATGTGGGAAGTCAAGGAGAGCAAACTCGTTTTCCCATTTGCTTGTTTGTCCAATTTTGTCTATAAAACTCCTTATTGACACTTTACATCAGTTGAGGATGAGACATGATGTCTCGAAACGTCCTATATTTCCTAGGTAAAGTCTTTCTGGTTATGTGTTAAATTAACATCGGTTACGTCTTACACCAGTACGGATCACTTGTTGATCCGCACCACTAGTGGTGCGGATAGATTACGTCTGCACTGCACTGGATCACTTTTGCTGCTGATAGGTTATCCGTCTACACCAGTACGGATTCAAAGTGTATAGCAACTGACGCTAGAATTCTGAGGGTGCGCCAAAATTTGATACTCTTTCTGTGTGAAAACGGAAGGAGCTAACAGTTGTAAAAAGAATGCAAAGAGAGAGAGTTCAACTGGCCTGAAGAGGAAACTTCTTTACTACTCCATATCATTATAGACTACAAGGGGACGAAGATGGTTCAGGGCGTTGACTGGGAGACTGTAAAGGCCAAATAAGAGGAGATCACTAAGCAATTTACTTGCACTATCCGAAGGAAGGCAGTGGCGTCAGTACCAAAGAATACATAGCAACCAATACACAAGCCTACGTTTCGTTATTTCCTCCATCTTTTCGCTGAGTGGCGCCAAATAGGCTGATACGGCCTCGCCCACGTATTAACAAGGCCTCCTTGTCAATCCCTACCACAAGCAAGTAATACGGGTTACCCCATCTACACTTAATTTTTGAGTGTCCGGATCACTGTTGGCCCTTTTGCTACAAGGAACAAAATTGGTACGGTGAACCGTGTCAATGTTGGTACGGATTGCTAGCAGCAGTGTAGACGGAAGGCCAATCCGCACCACTTGTGGTACGGATCAACAAATGATCCGTACCGCTGTAGACGGTGCCTTACGGTATGTCGAACTAGCCTAATGAACTCTGGAATGTTGCATTAAATAAAGAAGAAAGGAAATCTCTGACATGTTTCTCGTCGTCGCTCTTCTGTTAAAATTTATAATTCAGCTGCGTTTTCCAATAAGCGTTGTATCGCTTTTTGTCTGTATCAGAGGTCCATAGCAGTGTAAGCGACGCACCAAAGAGTGAACCGTCAGATTGCAGTGGGCTTCTATCCTACTGAAGGGACTAAAGCTGCCAAGCCTCGTTTGCTTGTGGTAACAGAGTGAAACACCTGTGCTTATAAATTACACAATACACCCCAAGCAAGCTTCAAGTTCCTGCACTTTCGAAGTGACACATGCAAGAACTTTATCAATTCGAAGCTTGTGGTTGGAGAATTTACAAATCTCCCAGTATAACTTCAACAATACTCCAAGTGAAAAGCCCTGTTGTAGTGAATAGAACTAATTCACGTACTTTTCTTTCAATACTCAAGAGTCTCTAGACATATAGGATAAATTAGTTTAACCTGGCAGGTATCACATACAAGTTGTCCAGGAGGCTATGAATATGTATGACTTGAAGACTGTGGCTTGTGATAAACTTGCTCACTTTCAGCATATTGACAACATCTGCAATACATTTCTATGTACACCCTTGCGCCTAATGTCCTCTTTTAATCTATCTTAATTGCAGACTGTTAAGAATCGCTTCTCCGCTTACAGCAATGATCTGAAATCAACACTCATAAAAGTTTTCATAGCTTGAGGGTGAAATTAGGATAACAACAGCGGCACAAATGGAGATAGATACTTCTTCAACTCTTGTAAATAATTCCTGGGCACAGCTATTGATTCAAGTCAGCCAGGGTGGGGCTCTCTAGTAGTAACGAAGGCACCTTTTTGGGGGGAGGAGGAATATAAAGACAGTTACTACATATTCATATAATCAAATTAACTGCTCTGATGAAGGAATATGCCCAATACGAAGACATTATTTAAGGCAGAAAATTATAGGCTTCTTGTTGATTTCAATTCGCCAGCTAAATCATAGAACTATCAACGAAGCTGATGCTTTCATGCAAAAGCAGACCCCGTTTGCGAACTATAGTCAATACAGGTTGATTAATCGCATCGTACAGTCGATAACCAACGTGTATCAAGGTTTGAGAAACAAATTGAATGATGTTATTTTGGAGATGCGTACACCAGTAATATTTGAATTCATGCACCATGAATTGTATGTTAACCAACTTCATCTAACAGAAGAAAAGTATACGGAAATCGAATGGCTGCGAAAGCTCTAACTCAATTTTTGCTGGTTGGCATTATAGTTCTTGGCATCCATGCCCACTCTTCGCTAACTAGTCTGTAAGAGCTTTGATTTTCTCTGTATAGCTTGTAAGATTGCAAAATTGATTTAGAATATCCATGAAGCTAAATTGCAAAAATACTGGAAGAATAAAAATCTAAAATTCAAATAAGCTAGGAAACAAAATGTACAATGATAATGCGATGGACATTAGGTGTCGTTTACTCGCTACGTAACCCCTCTAATGGGGGGAGGGTACTTTAATTGTTACGTTATTGGTTCATTCATAAGGTGAACTATAGTACGGAGGATTACAAGAGAGGGGAGGGGGATCTCAAAGATGGTAAAGTTGGCGTTACGTGACTTTTGACTAGCCTTCTATTGATACCCTTGCATGGTTTAGCTTCCGTGGATATTCTGAATCATGTATAATGGAGATTAAAAGCCATGATTTTTGTGATGATTTCCAAGAACAAGTATCCTACATCAGTAGGCCATAAAGAACATTTAATTAGAAAAAGGACTATTATGGGGTGGCGCTGAGGAGGGACTAGGGGTTGTAGTCCCCTCGTCAGAACATCTTAGCTCCCCGTCGGAAGTTGAAGAAGTTCATTCTCAGAAGGTCCTAGTAGACATGGTTGGTACCATGCTAACCGCATTTTAGCTCCCTCTAATCAGCACCCCCCCCGTTGGAAATGTCCTGGCACCACCACTTTATTATACTTCTTGATTGTTTCAACTCTTCCAGCTCCATCGTCGCCCCAACAACCTACAAGATTGCCTCTCACAAGTACTCAAGAAACTACAACATTGGCTCTCACAAGCACTGAACAACCTACAAGATTGCCTCTCACAAGCACTCAAGAAACTACAACATTGGCTCTCACAAGCACTGAACAACCTACAAGATTGCCTCTCACAAGTACTCAAGAAACTACAACATTGGCTCTCACAAGCACTGAACAACCTACAAGATTGCCTCTCACAAGCATTGAACAAACTCCAACATTGCTTCTCACAAGCACTCAACAAACTCCAACACTTAGTCCCACGAACGCTCACCAAGTTGTGGATGCAGCACCAAACACCTATCAAGTAATTGACACACCACAGATGTATTCAGATAAGTGGGAGCTAGGGAAAAGGCTAATTGGATATGTACAAATGCGAACGAGTGTCGTTTCCCTTGCGTCATGCTTTTCACAATGCACATGGATGCTGCCAAACTGCGAATCATTGAACATGTCTCTCAAACCTAATATGAACACATCCTTATACATATGTGAACTGAATAGGAAATCAACTGATGAAGACCCAATGGCTCAAATCGATGACCCTGATTACATATATTACGATGTATTCAGCAATATATAGGACTGAGCTAACACATAAGCAACAATAAACTATCTATGCTGTAAAATCCGTAATAGTATTCTGCTGAGAGGGCTGCTTGAATCGAAGACCAATGTAAAGGTATTGGGAAGATATTGAAGATAGCTAGGACTATTGTTCTAGTTTGAAACATATGATGTCACGATATAGAAATATTTATCACTGTCACACATGTGGCTCAGTCTGTTGTAGATTCTATGGTCAATAAAAGACTTTTCTTACATAACTTACTTGTATCTCGATGATCAATTCACTTATTCACCCTTAAAGGCTGTTGGATACTTCGTCACGTGTAGCGCTCCTCCGCAATTAGTCGTATATCAAGCTTAGCATTCGCTTCACAGTTCAGAGTTTATAGTTCAGAGTTTAGAGTTCACAGTTCACAGTTTATAGTTAAGAGTTACGAGTTTGAGTTAAGAGTTTCAACATAAAACAAGATTCATATAATTAATGTAAATATTGAGTTGATGAAATGCTGTTATATATCCAACGAGAAGTTTAGTTTATTGTCAAATCTTGCACTAATCCACAAGAGCATAACGTTTACAACAAAGGCTTAGACACACAATATATATGCTTTTTCGCAATTTAGTGTTATTGGATCTCCTAATGCTACGTCATGAAAATAGAAGATTTCTATGCATATTATACAAGTTGTAGAAGATGGAGTAACTGAAGAAATAACCTTGATCATGCAAGACGTAAATCAATATTGTTTCAAAAAATTCTTGACATTCTTCCTTCGATATCTGTTGGGTAGCAGCTTCTTGTTAGTATATTTATGCAATACACAGGTGATCAAATATCAGAATTTTGGATCATCATGAAGAACAATGCTCAGTATAGTAGACCAATTCAGCATACGACAGTCTTTTGCGCGGTAAGTGGCATGGGAGAAAGTTACGGGGTTAAACTTTCCATATGACGCCAAGGCTTTGTAAACACAACAAACTTATCAATTGTTCTTTCTTAACATAAACTACGTAGTTTTAAATCTTGGAAACGGCCTTGTTAAAACTTCAAAGGTCCCATTTACACTATACTATTATCGTACGACAATGATATGAAAACGTTTTCATATGAAGATGGCATAGCGTATATGATATAGTACTTTCACGTGAAATCGTTGTTATTAAATGCTGCATAGGACAAAATTTCAGTGTGAACGATAGGCCAAAACGGGGCACTTCCATACCGTCTACGTATGAAAGCGGTATAATACCAACTGGACCTATGAAGCACTTTATCTATCACATGTGACCGCATCTGGATATATATTTCGGTTAACCTTTAGGTCACTATCTGACGTTTTCATACCCAGATGAGTGTCGGACGAAAAAAGCTTTTAAGTATATCAAAAGAATGTTGCCGATTTTTCGTGTTGTAGCAAACTTTCCTCTGCCAAGCTGGAAAATCAGTCATTCTAATAAAAAGTGTGCATAGTTTTAAAAAATTCTTGGCATTCTCTCTACTAAATATGTTGAGTAGCAATTCTTCGCTAGTATATTTGTGTAAAACACAGGTGATCAAATATTAGCATTTTGAATGATCATGACGACATAGTGACCACTGTAGTGCACCAATAAGACTCTAAAACACATGACAGGCTATTGCTTCACCTTTATCGTGATCGATCAATTCGCTTGCTTTGCCAACCAAAAACTGCGAATTTGGTGGGCAAAACTAACGTGTTGACCAATCATGATAAAGATGACATAATGGTTTGTCTCGTGTTCCAGAGTCTTATTTCGTATACAACAGTCTTTTGCGCGGTAAGTGGTATGGGGAGAGCTATGGAGTGAAACTACCTATCAGATGTCGGCGCTTTGTAGACAACAAGCGCATCAATTGTTCTTCCTTAACATAAATTATGTAGTTTTCCATCTCGGAAACAACTTCCTTAAAAGACCTAAGAAGCACTTTGGTCTGCCAAGCCACGCTATGTACAGAATCTGCTGAAGACTAAAGTAGCGAGGATAGATATCTGCGCTTGCGTCAATTGAAGATCATTGGAAAGAAACAAGAGTAGGTATTTCGAACTTTCATCTTTATTGAAAATAATTAGGAAGTTTACCAATCGCCCTAGAATTGGAGAAACAGTTATCTACTAATTATATTGAAAAATTTCAGAGAAATAAGACTACAATAACTGACTCTCTCCAGTTGGATGATAGATGGTTGGATGAATATAGTAGAATGAACTGCTATCCTTCAACAACATATCCTGGTGTTTTTGATCACCTGCAACATTTGCCGGCAAAGGATGTCATAAGGATTGCAAAACGTCGAACGAATAAAGGGATTACAAAACGTCGAACGAATAAGGTCTTCTTAATGCTGCTTGGCTTTCCTCTTCATTTCGTTTTCAGTTCATACGTTTATACACAAAACAACCCTTCAGTTTAACAACAACAACAAACATGAACTAAATTATTTATAATAGAAGCAACCATTCAATAGAGTGAAAGGAAAATGAAAAACCTCCATATTGTGGAGCTGCTCTTCCGGGGGTGTCGTGCTTATTCATATCTTGCCCTTCATATACAATTTCAGTTACCTTTTAAAGGTATTTATTGTTGGCAACTCAAGTATATTAGTTACCTTACCTTATCGCAGTGCCGTATTAAAATTGACATTGGCGACGATAGATTTCCATTCTTTTCTGTCTCTTGCAAGTTTTGTAGTATCCCTATTCTTCTAATCTCTGCTACCTCTCTGATTTCCGCCATGTAAGTGAGCCTTTGTCTTCCCTGGGCTCTCTTCCCTTCAATCATTCCTAGAAGACAAGTAATTTTGGGTCCCCAATAGATGGGGGTTGAAATAGTCGGGGGGGGGGGCTGGAAAATCCCGAAACCTAATTCGTGGGGGGTTGGAATGAACGGGCGTTAGAAAATGACAAAGTATGTTATAGAAAAGGCTATGGTTTTTTAGCATTGCGCAATATTACCTACGGAGCAGCAAGCTAGCAAATGTCCTCTCCCATACACACACTTTTTCGTACGTAATCCCCCATCCTCTTTTTGACGACATCATATATATATAACCCCCAATCTTCAGCATGGCGAACTACAGGGATAAAGATGTTTTCCCTCGCGTAGCTCCTTGAATATGGTTGACGAGCCTCTTTGAAGAGAGAATCGTATTTTTTTATCTGGGTATTTTAGGCCGTCCTGAGCAGGACCAGCGCGACCGCAAGCCACGTAACTGATCATCTGTCAATGTGTCATCTGCATAGATGCTAGCTCTTGAATTCTGAAGTGATAAGTGATCTGCATAGATGCTAGCTCCTTGAATATGGTTGACGAGTCTCTTTGAAGAGGGAATAGTATTTTTTTATCTGGGTATTTTAGACCGTCCTGAGCTCGACCAGCGCGACCGCTAGCTACGCCACTGCAGCATCTATGCAGATGACACATTGACAGATGCTACCTCTTGAATATTGAAGACTATTTTCAAAGTCATTTAGGTAAATTATAAATAGAATGGGGCCAAAGAACAACCCTGAGGTACACCGCATTTGACCTTCCTCATTTTGGACTTGTTCCCATTCAGAATATGATACTGGGTCCTGTTTTTTAGATAAGATTCAAGCCAATCTCCGGCTCTATCTGCAATCCCGTGAGAGTTGAGCTTCTTTATAAGTATGTTATGGTACACAGTGTCAAAAACTTTTCTTAAATCTAGAGCTAAGGTAAGGTTCATTTTGTTATTATCCATATTCTCCTGCCAGTGATCTTTGCTGCTTATTAGGGATGTTATTGCTGAATATATTTTGCGAAAAGCAGCCTGACTTCTTGTTAGAATATGGTTGAACTGTAGAACCTCAGATAATTGGTCATGTGTCTATCTTTCTAAAGTCCTCGCAACTACTGAGATAGCTGAAATTGGTCTATAATCATTTAGGTTTGACGTAGATCCTGATTTATGAATTGAGGTAACACTTACTGTTTTCCATACATCAGGAAAAACACCATTCATTATTGAGGAATTGAAAATGCAAATGATGGGGTAGGCAATAAATTTCGCAGCGTCTTTTACCAGAATTATAGTAACTTTATATGGGCCTAATGCTTTCCCATTCTTAAGCCTACCGATAGCATCTAAAACGTATTTTGTATCCATTGTATTCAAATGATTTCACTATTAAGGGAGACGACATACTTCAAGTAATCATCATCTGGCTTTGAGGTTATTTTTTAGCCAAGTTCGTTCCAATAGAAGCAAAATGATGATTTAATTCTTCAAGCATATCCGAATCCTGTCAGGACTTTCCCATCTGTGTTGATGTTGGAAAGCATCTTTGTTAAGGACTTTGTTAATAGTTTTCTACATCTTTTTAGGATCCTCTTTACTATTTTCGACTATTACCTTATACTGATCCTGAAAAGAATTTCTTACTAGGTTAGTTACTCTATTGCTTCGCTTGGTCTATGAAGACCACAACTCAGGAATACGAGTAGCTATCTTTTTGAGCTTGTCTCGTGTCTCCATTGCCTTCCATAAATCTGGAGTAAGCCATGAAGCAAACTCTGTCTTAACTCTTCATTTTTTAATCGGAGCATGTGCATTAAGGACAGAGTTAAATATTTCCTGAAATGTGCTCGCTATAAGAGATGGATTATCAGTAATAGGATCAAGGATGGTTTTCCAATCTATTTGTTTCAGGTCTTCTTGGAATAGAGACGTATCATATTTTCTCATATTACGAAATTCAACTATCTTTGGTGGTATAACTGCTTTTTATTCGCCAAGCATTTATCTTCCTTATACAAAATATCAAACAATGGTCCACTATCCCTGTTTCTAAAACATCAGTCTTAAGAATATACCTTGCGTTTGAGGTAGAGAAATGGTCTATTAGCGATTTACTTAATCTTTTGGTACCATGATCACTAGTCTTTATAGCTATCCTTGTGTAAGTTTTTATCAGTAGGTCCATTTGGAATTCAGAACATACTTGCGTAAGTGTCTTTGTATTGACATTTCTACTAACCTTTATGTAACAACTAGTGTTCCCCCATAGGAAGAATTTCCTTATCTTCCCTATCAAGGCTCGTCAAAACGGCTCTATAATTTTCAAAGGTAACATTGCCCACATTTGTTCATGGTGCCCGTTACCATGAGACAAGAAAAGAAGACTGCCTTTTTGGGTTTAATCTCTAAGGAAAGCAGTTCCAGGTTATCCATTGGTTGTTGTACCTGAATCACATCAAGGGAATCTTTCACATATATTGCTAATCCACCCCCATTCATTTTACAATCTTTTCGAAATATTTTGTAGCCCTCTATAATGAGCTCACGATAATCAATATTAACATTTAATCGTGTCTCATTTAGGCCTATAACGTCTATCTCCTTACCATTCAAAATGATTCCAAGTTCGTCTTTGCATTTCCTGAGTGATGCAATGTTAAGAGAAGCAATTTTAAAGCCATTTTCTCTTCCTAAAATAATTCACCTTACTTACGTCTTTGTGCTTTCTAGAGTATAGACCCCGTTAACAAATACTTAATAAAATGTATCAAGCTCCCTGCTAATTTCCTTACCCCCTCCTTCATTTAAATGCAAACCGTCATTGTTCAAGTTGCTATATAGGTTGTTTTCATTTGGAATAATGTCAAAGCCATGCATTAGTATTTCCTCCGATAAAATTTTGCTAACTTGCCAGATCTTGGGGTTTAACTCATGCGAGTCTTTGTGGTCTAAGTGCAGCAGAATAGGCTATCTTTGCACGAGGATTATTTTCCTATATCTTGTCTAGCGTTGCCAATATTTCATTCCTCAATTCTTTATTTTTCATTGGCTATAAGTTGACGAGAAAAGTATGTACTGTCTCTCAGAGCTCTCAAAGAGTAAATGAAACCCCTCACAAACTTCGGATCTGTTAGAATATGAAAGGCTGTAGGTTATTAACATCACATTGCACTTTTATGATTAGAATATCTGAAATTTACAATAATATGGGACCTCTTCCACATCAACAGCTTGCACTTCTAAAGAACATCCTCAACATCAACATCTTGCAGCTGACTTCTCAACTACAAATCAGTGAAGGGTAGAAAATATGAAATGGAGTCGATCAGACTTTGGCAGAAGAGGACACAACGGCCGGGAGTTGAATTCAGTTCTAAAAAAAAGTGATTGTTCACAGCCTAAAACTTTGACTTCTATGTGCGCTATTAAAAGTAATCTTGAAAGATATTTTATGGCGCATTTCTCGTTTGACCTTCCATATTCTAGTGTTGCAAGTCATGGATATAGGTGTGATTTACCTGCCATCGTGAATGGCGTAAAATAACACAATGCTATCAAATTCGCTTCTGCAGGCATCAATATTTGATCTTACATCATGCGATTTTGAACCACTAATTACATCCTTCCTCATTAAGTTCCAAAAAGAATTATCATCTTGCCACCTTGTTACTTGTTTAATCTTCTGCATCTTCCTCATCTTTTTGAAAAATTCTTCCTCATTTGACTATTTTCCCTGCCGCTATACTTTACTAAACTGGAACGCCTTCTCATTCACCTTTTTCGAAGATACATGTGAAAAATAGGCTTCTTTCGAAAAAGTAAGTCATTTCGCATATAGGCCTCTGTTAAAATTCTGACAGGAACATCATTAGCTTCTCTTTCATTCTTTGCCACAGGTGTTTATACGTCATTGGGAAAAAATCTTTCAAGCACCCGGAATTGTATTTCAGCCAACTTCCCCTAGCAGAAGAAAAGTTCACGGTGATTCAATGGCCACTAAAGCTTCTGCTCTCTATTTATTGGTTGTCTCGATCGTCTTTGGCCTTCATGCGTAGCCCTCAGAACTTGGTACTTCCCATCAAAGCGGTAAGAAATCTTCTAAATATTTCTACACAGCTCGTTATATTGAGAAGCGCAAGAGAATGCAAGCTTGAATACACAGCAAAACTCTGAGATAGCTCCACTTTACCTTTTATTCAGAAAGCTTTGTTTTTCAAACCAGTTCTCGAGATACGACTTTAATTTCATATCGATTCTCCAAAGCAATCATTGAAGAATGGTCTGGGCCACTGATCTCAAAAAAAGACTGGATAGAGCTTCTATTGTTCTATGAGTTATGCCAACATAACAACCTCGGCGGCCATATTGGACGTACCAGTGTGCTTATTAGGGGTAGGAAGAATTGTAAGAGCCCCAATTATACATGGTGATGCATTGGGAACATAGTCTTTGTTCTAGAAATTGAGTGTTATTGGCATCTATATTTGCTTGTGTTTTCAAGTGCACGAAGTATTACAGCAAGCGGATTTACTGGGAGGCCTAGCGTAGACCGGCTCGAAAACGAAAGGTACAATGGTCTTGAAAGATATAAAAAATCTGCAATAAATAAAAGCTAACTGGTAAGTCTATTTCAATACACTTATGTCCTCCGAAGCAAACGACTGTTACTGACTTTTAAAGAGAATGAGCGTCGATAACTTTTTCCTGATTTTTGTGCCACCTATCTTGTCGGTGGTTTCTTTCCCAAGGTGATAAAATCGTACCTTGCAGTAACATTTTACTATTATCTTTATTAGTTGAAAGATATGGTTGTCGTCAACTGCAGACTCTAGCACATGACATTGTAATTCAGTAAAGATATCTGATGATCCTAAATAGCCCAGTACCGATACAGCTATAGCGTCAGATAAACCGATACACTGTGGGAGCTTTCCGTCAGTAGCCAAGACCATCCTTTGAATGCACTTTTCAGTTTCCTTACAAACTCGAATTACACTAGATGCTGGCTTGAACAAGTTGCCACGATCCAGAGATTCCAGAGGTTCCAGATTAATGGGATTCCAGAGACTGTTTGATTTAGAATTTCTTCACAGGATGGTGAAATCAA
>OLMO02000231.1:22388298-22407408 GCA_900291935.2 Cassiopea xamachana
AATTCCAACCAAAATGGTTGGAATACTGCGCAGATTTTCACATATTCTCCCTTCTGGATGAAATTGGACTAGGCACCTCGAGAGCAATCTTCCTAACTGCAACTTAACATTGTTTGGGGGGGGGTAAGGAGGCGAAAACTCTAAGATTATCTAGAATCACCGCAAACGCTATGAAACTAGTCTAAAAGATCCCTTGTTGCTAGCATTCCAAATAATTTTGGCGGGAATCGTAGCTCTACTGGGCCATTCTTATGAAATTAGTGTGGACAGGGCGCTCTTGAGATAAAGGACTTCAGGTGAATTCTATCGCTATTGTTGTTAATCAATGGAAGCTATTTACTTTGAAATGATCATTCTCTATCAAACTCAACCGATGTATTTAGTCAATTCTAAATCAATGCTACTCCAAATTTGATGGCACTACCTAATACTGCTGAATAAAATATATGCATGAATACTAAATAAGGAAAGCGTGCTGAGAAGGCGCAACGTAAGTGCCCGAAACCAGAGACAGTGTCTCCTTTTAGTCCTCCGCTGCGTCCCTTCACAAATCATTCCCCAGGTTGATCGTTTGTCGATCAAATATGTCATCACATAGTCATTAATCTACTCTTAACAAAACACGAAAAAATTTTCGAAGAATATAATCAAGCATTTTACTACACTACTCTGTGCTTGTTATAGTTTTTTTGAAGTCTTTTGCGATATGGTGATGTTGTTTGGGGTAGTTTGAACAAATCAAAAATAATAGCTCTCCAACGTCTTCAAAATCGAGCTTGCTGAAGAATTGAAAACTCAAAGATTAAAAATAATTCGTCTCATTCCTGGTTTAATGTAGACAATATCATCCGTTACAATAGGGAAATTATGACCCATATTTATGAGCAAGCTTTGCACAGAACAGTTTTCCACAAATTCCTCCCAAGATCCTCGGTTTCAACATATAATACACGGCATTGTTGAGATCTGTAGATACTGAGATATCGGACTGAGTTTGCAAAAACAGGATTTCATCACATTTACCATTTACATATCAATGAATAAATTTGGCAGACTAGGAACAAAAACATCTCTCTTCAGTTCCCTAAAGGTAAATTCGAGATTCCCATAAATGTATTTTTCTACATGGGTTTAAAATTCTATAACTTGCTTCTTACAGACATCAAAAAATGAACTGATGATAATAAGAACAAAGTGAGCTCTTTTTTCATTACATCCATTGTAAACATCATAAGCTTCATAAGCTGTAAGAATATATCTATCTATCTATCTATCTATCTATCTATCTATCTATCTATCTATCTATCTATCTATCTATCTATCTATCTATCTATCTATCTATCTATCTATCTATCTATCTATCTATCTATCTATCTATCTATCTATCTATCTATCTATCTATCTATCTATCTATCTACCTTTAATTTTTTAAAAGACACATGGATAGTGGGTTTTTACAGCTGACATGTGTACATCCTTTCTAAATATAGCATTTCATGGTAAATTTTGACGTTTTTGCAATATTTTACTTTCATCCTCTGTCAAACATGAAAGTGTAAAATAACACGACTCTATTATCCAGGCATCTGACGGGTGTTGGACCAGCACCTCCATAAACCTAATGCCCTCCCATAATCATCGTTTAAATCTGTCCTCTGTCCCTTATATTTACCTTATTAGTCCAGTTCATTTCATTTCAAAGTCACTGAATATAACTAAATGAGAACTACAAAAACAATTCAAAATGATAAATATCTAAATATTTAAGATTCACTAAAGAAACTAATAGAAAAAATCCATATACTTAACAGGAAAATCAAAATATACTAAATTGTGTGGCGGGAGATATTTGGAGGATGAACTCTTTCACTAGCTACAAAGTTAATCAAGGAAACCCCCCCCCCCCCGGAGGAGAGAGTAGCACCATTAAGTATCTGACGGAAGGTGACCAGGGAAATGGCATTGGACGAAGAAAGAATGTAGGGAGAAGGATACATCAACTAAAACGACAAAAAGTTGTACTCTCTTCAATACTGTCAAGGGCCTTTCATATGCAATTTTTGCCTTTCAAGATAAGGTCTGCCCTACAGATACTTCAAATGAACCTTCGTTGAAATAGAGGGGGAAATAAGTGTCATGTGATAAGCAGATAACTTGTCACACAAGGCTCTAAGATCTGATCAGAGTATTGATATGACAGAGCTGAGTGTACTGTTGTGTTGAAGAAGAGAGTAATATTTTGTGATCGGTTGCGAGGCAGTCTTTACCAGTTTGTTTCTTCACAAGCTCTCTGTAAACGGAGGCTGCCATGAAGCCGGACTTTCCGAACATACTAACAAATCCAACACCAGACACACACCGCTCTACTTTACGAAATTTAGAATTACCCTTCTCCTCTTTTATTATGTTTTCAATTTCCCTAGTGACGTAAGCAAGTGCTTTGACCTCGTTTTCCTTCCACCTTCCCCGTTAGAAATCCTTCCAGAGAAATGGGCACGATGCTGTTAAGTTAAATGTTTCTTAATTTTTGCCTAATTTCAGCCTCATGTTTCTTATAGACATGTTTCTTATAAAAAAACCGCTTAAACCACTCTTAGCTATCCGTAGCAAAACTGATACATTTAGCCATACCATTTTTGACACTTCTAGCAAAAGATCTCAAGTGTTCCTGACTCTTGAAGGTCAATACCGTGTACATTCTTACAGATCGCTTTTTTCAACAGAAGAGATTTCCTTTCTTCTTTATTTGATGCGACATTCCAGAGTTCTATAGACAAAAGATAATGGCAATAAGGAGTTTTATAGACAAAATTGGAAAAAAACAAGTGGGGAAAAATGTGGGAAGTCAAGGAGAGCAAACTCGTTTTCCCATTTGCTTGTTTGTCCAATTTTGTCTATAAAACTCCTTATTGACACTTTACATCAGCTGAGGATGAGACATGATGTCTCGAAACGTCCTATATTTCCTAGGTAAAGTCTTTCTTGTTATGTCTTAAATTAACATCGGTTACATCTTACACCAGTACGGATCACTTGTTGATCCGCACCACTAGTGGTGCGGATAGGTTACGTCTACACTGCACTGGATCACTTTTGCTGCTGATAGGTTATCCGTCTACACCAGTACGGATTCACAGTGAAATTGAGGCCTGTGTATAGCAAATGACGCTAGAAATCTGAGGGTGCGCCAAAATTTGATACTCTTTCTGTGTGAAAACGGAATGAGCTAACAGTTGTAAAAAGAATACAAAGAGAGAGAGTTCAACTGGCCTGAAGAGGAAACTTCTTTATTACTCCATATCAGTAGAGACTACAAGGGGACGAAAATGGCTCAGGGCGTTGACTGGGAGACTGTAAAGGCCAAATAAGAGGAGATCACTCAGCAATTTTACTTGCACTATCCGAAGGAAGGCAGTGGCGTCAGTACGAAAGAATACATAGCAACCAATACACAAGCCTACGTTTCGTTATTTCCTCCATCTTTTCGCTGAGTGGCGCCAAATAGGCTGATACGGCCTCGCCCACGTATTAACAAGGCCTCCTTGTCAATCCCTACCACAAGCAAGTAATTCGGATTACCCCATCTACATTTAATTTTTGAGTGTCCGGATCACTGTTGGCCCTTTTGCTACAAGGACCAAAATTGGTACGGCGAACCGTGCCAATGTTGGTACGGCGAACCGTGCCAATGTTGGTACGGATTGCTAGCAGCAGTGTAGACGGAAGGCCAATCTGCACCACTTGTGGTACGGATCAACAAGTGATCCGTACCGCAGTAGACGGGGCCTTACGGTATGTCGAACTAGCCTAATGAACTCTGGAATGTTGCATTAAATAAAGAAGAAAGGAAATCTCTGACATATTTCTCGTCGTGGCTCTTCTGTTGAAATTTATAATTCAGCTGTGTTTTCCAATAAGCGTTGGATCGCTTTTTGTCTGTATCAGAGGTCCGTAGCGGTGAAAGCGACGCACCAACGAGTGAACCGTCAGAGTTCAATGGGCTTCTGTCCTACTGAAGGGACTAAAGCTGCCAAGCCTCGTTTGCTTGTGGTAACAGAGTGAAACACCTGTGCTTATAAATTACACAATACACCCCAAGCAAGCGTCAAGTTCCTGCACTTTCGACGTGACACATGCAAGAACTTTATTAATTCGAAGCTTCTGGTTGGAGAATTTACAAATCTCCCAGTATAACTTCAACAATACTCCAGGTGAAAAGCCCTGTTGTAGTGAATAGAACTAATTCACGTACTTTTCTTTCAATATTCAAGTGTCTCTAGACATATAGGCTAAATTAGTTTAATCTGGCAGGTATCATATACAAATTGTCCAGGAGGCTATGAATATGTATGACTTGAAGACTGTGGCTTGTGATAAACTTGCTCACTTTCAGCATATTGACAACCTCTGCAATACACTTCTATGTACATCCTTGCGCCTAATGTCCTCTTTTAATCTATCTTCATTGCAAACAGACTGTTAAGGATCGCTTCTCCGCTTACAGCAATGATCTGAAATCAACACTCATAAAGGTTTTCATAGCTTGAGGGTGAAGTTATGATAACAACAGCGGCAAAAATGGAGATGGATACTTCTTCAACTCTTGTAAACAATTCCTGGGCACATCTGTTGATTTAAATCAGCCAGAATGGAGCTCTCTAGTATTAACGAAGGCACCTTTTGGGTAAGGGGGATATAAAGACAGTTACTACATATTCATTTAATCAAATTAACTGCTCTGATGAAGGAATATGTCCAATACGAAGACATTATTTAAGGCAGAAAATTATAGGCTTCTTGTTGATTTCCATTCGCCAGCTAAATCATAGAACTGTGAACGAAGCTGAAGCTTTCACGCAAAAGCAGACCCCCGTTCGCGAACTATAGTCAATACAAGTTGATTAATCGCATCATACAGTCAATAACCAATGTGTATCAAGGTTTGAGAAACAAATTGAATGATGTTATTTTGGAGATGCGTACACCAGTGATATTTGAATTCATGCACCATGAATTATATGTTAACCAACTTCATCTAACAGAGGAAAAGTATACGGAAATCGAATGGCTACGAAAGCTTTAACTCATTTCTTGCTGGTTGGCTCTATAGCTCTTGGTATCCATGCCCAGTCTTCGACAACTACAGTCCGTAAGAGCTTTTGATTTTCTCCGTATAGCTTGTAAGATTTCAAAATTGATTCAGGATATCCACGAAGCTAAATTGCAAAAATACTGGAAAAATAAAAACCTAAAGTTCAAATAAGCTAGGAGACAAAATGTACAATGATAATGCGATGGACATTAGGTGTCGTTTACTCGCTACGTAACTCCTCTAATGGAGGGAGGGTACTTTTATTATTACGCTATTGGCTCATTCATAAGGTGAACTATAGTACGGAGGATTACAAAAAGGGGAGGGGGGTCTCAAAAATGGTAAAGTTGGCATTACATGACTGGTGAAAAGCCATATATTGATAGCTTTGCATGGTTTAGCTTCCGTGGATATTCTGAATCATATATAATGGAGATTAAAAGCCATGATTTGTATGATGATTTCCAAGAGCAAGTATCCTACATCAGTAAGCCATAGAGAACTTTAATTAGAAAAAGAACTATTATGCTAGGGGGCGCTGAGGAGGGACTAGGGGTTGTAGTCCCCTCGTCAGAACACCCTAGCTCCCCGCCGGAAGTTGAAGAAGCTCATTCTCAGAAGGTCCTACCAGACATGGTAAGTACCATGCTAACCACATCTTAGCTCCATCTTCGAAAGAAACAGCACCCTGTGGCGAAGAACATTCTAGTAAATTTGTTTCGTAATAGTCTATCTTTAAAAACATTACATCATCATTAGTAATCCAGAACATTCTAGTGACATAATTACCATTTTTAGAATATGTGTAATAATCTAGAACATTCATGAAAAAACATATAAATAGAGCATCGTTGTACGACCTTAGTAGGAATTAGTACATGGATTGTGCAGCACATTATGCTGGGTAGAAGAATTTGAAAGGTTATACTGGCCTATTTTGTACTGACTACTCACTGTGGGCCTAAATCAACAAACGGCGAACGGCATAGCGAATATTCAGTGTCACGGGAAGGTTTGAAGTTCCTGAGAATTGATTCCCCACAACCCCTCCCCCTTTGGAAACGTCCTGGCACCTCCACTTTATTATGTATTCATTTTTACAGGAATCTGGAGTTCATGACGTTAACTCTTGATTTTTTCAACTTTTCCAGCTCCATCGTCGACTCCCATAAGCACCCAACAAACTTCAACACTGAGTCTCATGAACGTTTTCCAAGTTTTGGATGCAGCACCACACACCTATCAAGTAATAGACACACCACAGATGTATTCTGATAAATGGGAGGTGGGGACAAGGCTAATTGGATATGTACAACTGCAAATCGATGTCGTTTCTCTTGCATCCTGCTTTTCACAATGCACAAGGATGCTGCCAAACTGCGAATCATTGAATATGTCTCTCAATCCCAAAGTGAACACAACTTTGTACATCTGTGAACTGAATAGCAAATCAATTGATGAAGACCCAATGGCTCAAATCGATGACCCTGATTACATATATTACGATGTATTCAGCAATATGTAGGACTCAGCTAACACATAAGCAAGAGTAAACTTTCCATGCTAGTAAAATTCATAAAGGTATTCTGCTGAGATGGCTGCTTGAATAGAAGACCAATGTAAAGGTATTGGGAAGATATTGAAGATAGCTAGGACTATTGTTCTAGTCTGAAAAATATGATGTCACGAGATAGAAATATTTATCATTGTCACGCATATGGCTCAGTCTGTTGTAGAGTCTATGGCCAATTACAAACTTTTCTTACATAATTTACTTTTACTTCGATGATTTATTCACTTATTCACCCTGAAAGGCTGCGTCACGTGTAGCGCTCCTCCGCAATTAGTCGTATATCAAGCTCAGCATTCGCTTCACAGTTCAAAGTTTATAGTTCAGAGTTTAGAGTTCACAGTTCACAGTTTATAGTTAAGAGTTACGAGTTTGAGTTAAGAGTTTCAACATAGAATAAGATTCGTATGATTCATGTAAATATTGAGTTGATGTAATGCTGTTATATATCCAACGAGAAGTTAAGTTTATTGTCAAATCTTGCACTAATCCACAAGAGCATAAAGTTTACAACAAAGGCTTAGACACACAATATATATGCTTCTTTCGCAATTTAGTGTTATTGGATCTCCTAATGCTACGTCATGAAAATAGAAGATTTCTATGCATATTATACAAGTTTTATAAGATGGAGTAACTGAAGAAATAACCTTGATCATGCAAGACGTAAATCAATATTGTTTCAAAAAATTCTTGACATTCTTCCTTGGATGTCTGTTGGGTAGCAGCTTCTCGTTAGTATATTTATGCAAAACACAGGTGATCAAATATCAGAATTTTGGATCATCATGAAGAACAATGCTCAGTATAGTAGACCAATTCAGCATACGACAGTCTTTTGCGCGGTAAGTGGCATGGGAGAAAGTTACGGGGTTAAACTTTCCATATGACGCCAAGGCTTTGTAAACACAACAAACTTATCAATTGTTCTTTCTTAACATAAACTACGTAGTTTTACATCTCGGAAACAGCCTTGTTAAAACTTCAAAGGTCCCATTTACACTATACTATTATCGTACGACAATGATATGAAAACGTTTTCATATGAAGACGGCATAGCGTATATGATATGGTACTTTCACGTGAAATCGTTGTTATTAAATGCTGCATAGGACAAAATTTCAGTGTAAGCAGTAGGCCAGAACGGGCCATTTCCATACCGTCTGCGTATGAAAGCGGCATAATGCAAACGGGACCTATGAAGCACTTTATCCTATCATACGTAACCGCATCTGCATATATATTTCGGTTAACCTTTAGGTCACTATCTGACGTTTTCATACCCTGATGAGTGTCGGACGAAAAAAGCTTTTAAGTATGTCGAAAGAATGTTTTTTCGTGCTGTAGTAAACTTTCCTCTGCCAAGCTAGAAAATTAGTTATTCTAATAAAAAGTGTGTATAGTTTTAAAAAATTCTTGGCATTCTCTCTTCTAAATCTGTTGAGTAGCAATTCTTCGCTAGTATATTTATGTAAAACACAGGTGATCAAATATTAGCATTTTGAATGATCATGACGACACAATCACCCCTATATTGCACCAACAAGACTCTAGAACACGTGACAGGCCATTACGTCATCTTAATCGTGTTCGGTCAATTCGCTTGTTTTGCCTACCAAAAACTGCGATTTTGGTGGGCAAAACAAGCGCGTTGACCAATCATGATAAAGATGCCGTAATGGTTTGTCTCGAGTTCCAGAGTCTTATTCAGTATACAACAGTCTTTTGCGCGGGAAGTGGTATGGGGAGAGCTACGGAGTGAAACTACCTATCAGATGTCGACGCTTTGTAGACAACAAGCGCATCAATTGTTCTTCCTTAACATAAATTATGTAGTTTTCCATCTCGGAAACAACTTCCTTAAAAGACCTAAGAAGCACTTTGCTCTGCCAAGCCACGCTATGTACAGAATCTGCTGAATACTAAAGTAGCGAGGATAGATATCTGCGCTTGCGTCAATTGAAGATCATTGGAAGGAAAAAATAGTAGGTATTTCGAACTTTCATCTTTATTGAAAATAATTAGGAAGTTTACCAATCACCCTAGAATTGGAGAAACAGTTATCTACTAATTATATGGAAAAATTTCAGAGAAATAGGACCACAATTACTGACCCTTTCCGGTTGGACGATAGATGTTTGGATGAATGTAGTAGAATGAATTACTATCCTTCAACAATATATCCTGATGTTTTTGATTACCTGCAGCATTTGCCGGCAAAAGATGTCATAAGGATTACAAAACGTCGCACGAATAAAGGGATTACAAAACGTCGCACGAATAAAGGGATTACAAAACGTCGAACGAATAAGGTCTTCTTAATGCTGCTTGGCTTTCCTCTTCATTTAATTTTCAGTTCATAAGTTTATACACAAAATAACCCTTCAGTTTAACAACAACAACAAATATGAACTAAATTATTTATAATAGAAGCAACCATTCAATAGAGTGAAAGGAAAATAAAAAACCTCCATATTGTGGAGCTGCTCTTCCGGGGGGTCGTGCTTATTCATATCTTGCCCTTCATATACAATTTCAGTTACCTTTTAAAGGTATTTATTGTTGGCAACTCAAGAATATTAGCTACCTTACCTCACCGCAGTGCCGTGTTAAAATTGATGTTGGCGACGATGGGTTTCCATTCTTTTCTGCTTGTTGTGAAGGGCCGCAGCGGAGGACTAAAAGGGGCACTGGGCTCTTGTTTCGGGCACTTCCGTTGTGCCTTCTCAGCATGCTCTCCCTATGCTCCCATTATCTACGCCTATTTAGTATGCATGCCTTGCACATGCTAGCGGATTTAGAATTGTATTGGAATTGTGAATTGAGTTGAGCAGAGTAGAACTTGATTTAATCGATCTTAGAATAATGTAAATAGCTTCCATTTGATTGATTAATTAGAATAAAATTCACATCTAGTCCATTTCTTATCCCATGCTCGCCCAATTTACAACACTGTTTCTTGCAAGTTTTGTAGTATCCCTATTCTTCTAATCTCTGCTACCTCTCTGATTTCCGCCATGTAAGTGAGCCTTTGTCTTCCCTGGGCTCTCTTCCCTTCAATCATTCCTAGAAGACAAGTAATTTTGGGTCCCCAATAGATGGGGGTTGAAATAGTCGGGGGGGGCTGGAAAATCCCGAAACCTAATTCGTGGGGGGTTGGAATGAACGGGCGTTGGAAAATGACAAAGAATGTTATAGAAAAGGTTTTTTTTAACATTGCGCAATATTACCTACGGAGCAGCAAGTTAGCAAATGTCCTCTTCCATACACGCACTTTTTTGTATGTAATCCCCTCATCCTCTTTTTGACGACATCATATATATATGACCCCCAATCTTCAGCATGGCGAACTACAGGGATAAAGATGTTTTCCTTCGCGTAGCTCCTTGAATATGGTTAACGAGTCTCTTTGAAGAGAGAATCGTATTTTTTATCTGGGTATTTTAGGCCGTCCTGAGCACGACCAGCGCAACCCCTAGCTACGCCACTGCAGCATCTATGCAGATGACACATTGAAAGATGAGTCATCTGTCAATGCGTCATCTGCATAGATGCTACCTCTTCAATATTGAAGGCTATTTTCAAAGTCATTTAGGTAAATTATAAATAGAATGGGGCCAAAGAACAACCCTGAGGTACACCGCATTTGACCTTCATCGTTTTTGACTTGTTCCCATTCACATTATATAATACTGGGTCCTGCTTTTTAGTTAAGATTCAAGCCAATATCCGGCTCCGTCTGCCATCCCGTGAGAGTTGAGCTTCTTTATAAGTATGTTATGGTACACAGTGTCAAAAACTTTTCTTAAATCTAGAACTATGGTAAGGTTCATTTTGTTGTTATCCATATTCTCCTGCCAGTGAACTTTGCTGCTTACTAGGGATGTTGTTGTTGAATATATTTTGCGAAAGCAGCCTGACTGCTCGTTAGAATATGGTTGACCTTTAGAACCTCGGATAATCGGTCATGTGTCAATCTTCTAAAACCCTTGCAAATACTGAGATAGCTGAAATTGGCCTAACATCATTTACGTCTGACGTAGATCCTGATTAATGAATTGAGGTAACACTTGCTGTTTTCCATACATCAGGAAAAACACCATTCGTTATTGAGGAATTGAAAATGCAAATGATGGGGTAGGCAATAAATCTCACAGCATCTTTTACCAGATTTATAGTAACTTTATATGGGCCTAATGCTTTCCCATTCTTAAGCCTACCGATAGCATCGCATCTAAAACGCATTTTGTATCAATTGTATTCAAAATGATTTTACTATTAACAGAGACGACATACTTCAAGTAATCATCATCTGGCTTTGAGGTTATTTTTTAGCCAAGTTTGCTCCAATAGAAACAAAATGATGATTTAATTCCTCAAGCATATCCAAATCCTTTGTCAGGACTTTCCCATCTTTGTTGATGTTGGAAAGCACCTTAGATTGTGCATCTTTGTTAGGACTTTGTTAACAGTTTTTCACATCTTTTTAGGATTCTCTTTACTGTTTTCGACTATTACCTTATGCTGATCCTGAAAAGAATTTCTTACAAACTTAATTACTCTTTTGCTTCGCTTGGTTTATGAGGGCCACATTTCAGAAATACGAGTACCTATCTTTTTGAGCCTATTTCGTGTCTCCATTGCCTTCCATAAATCTGGAGTAAGCCATGAAGCAAACTCTGTCTTAACTCTTCGCTTTTTAATCGGAGCATGTGCATTAAGTACAGAGTTAAATATTTCCTGAAATGTGTTCGCCATACCCGATGGATCATCAGTAATAGTATCAAGGATGGTTTTCCAATCTATTTGTTTCAGGTCTTCTTGGAATAGAGACTTATCATATTTTCTCATATTACGAGATTCAACTATCTTTGGTGGTATAACTGTTTTTTTAATTTGCCAATCTTCCTTATACCATATATCAAACAGTGGTCCACCATCCCTGTATCTAAAACATCAGTCTTACGAATATACCTTGCGTTTGAGGTAGAGAAATGGTCTATCAGCGATTTACTTGTTCTTTTGGTACCATTATCACTAGTCTTTATAGCTACTCTTGTGTAGGTTTTTATCAGTTGTTCCATTTGGAATTCAGAACATTTGTGTTGACATTGACCTATGGGAGACACTAGTTGTTACATAAAGGTTAGCAGAATTGTGTTGACATTTCTGCTAACCTTTATGTAACAACTAGTGTCTCCCATAGGAAAAATTTCCTTATCTTCCCTATCAACGCTCGTCAAAACGGCTCTATGATTTTCAAAGGTAACATCGTCCACATTTGTTCATGGTGGCCATTACCATGAGACAAGAAAAGAAGACTCTGCCTTTTTGGGTTTACTCTCTAAGGAAAGGAGTTCCAGGTTATCCATTGGTTGTTCTACCTGAATCACATGAAGGGAATCTTTCACATATATTTGCTAATCCACCCCCATTGATATTACGATCTTTTCGAAACATTTTGTAGCCCTCTATCGTGAGCTCACGATAATGAATATTGACATTTAATCGTGTCTCATTTAGGCCTATAACGTCTATCTCCTTATCATTCAAAATGATTCCAAGTTCGTCTTTGTATTTCCTGATTGGATCAATGTTAAGAGAAGCAATTGTTAAACCATTTATTCTTCCTGCAATAAGTCACTTTACTTACGTCTTTGTGTTTACTAGAGCATAGACCCCGTTAACAATACTTAATAAAATATATCAAGCTCCCTGCTAAGTTCCTTACCCCCTCCTTTGTTTAAATGAAAACCGTCATTGTTCAAGTTGCTATATAGGTTGTTTTCATTTGGAATAATGTCAAAACCATGCATTAGTATTTCCTCCGATAACATGTTGCTAACTTGCCAAATCTTGGCGTTTAATTCATGCGAGTATTTACGTCTAAGTGCAGCAGAATAGGCTATCTTTGCACGAGGATTATTTTCCTATACCTTGTCTAGCGTTGCCAATATTTGCTTCTTCAATTTTTATTTTTCATTGGCTATAAGTTGACCAAAAAAGTATGTACTGTCTCTCAGAGCTCTCAAAGAGTAAATGAAACCCCAAACAATCTTCGGATCTGTTAGAGCATGAAAAGCAGTACGTTATTAACATCACATTGCACTTGTATGACTAGAATGTCTGAAATTTGCAATAATATAGGACCTCTTCCACATCAACAGCTTGCACTTCTAAAGAACATCCTCCACATCAACATCTTGCAGCTGATATCTCAACTGCAAATCAGTGAAGGGTAGAAAATATGGAATGGAGTCGATCAGACTTTGGCAGATGAGGACACAACGGCCGGGAGTTGAATTCAGTTCTAAAAAAAGTGATTGTTCACAGCCTAAAACTTTGACTTCTATGTGCGCTATTAAAAGTAATCTTGAAAGATATTTTATGGCGCATTTCTCGTTTGACCTTCCATATTCTAGTGTTGCAAGTCATGGATATAGGTATGATTTACCTGCCATCGTGAATGGCGTAAATAACACAATGCTATCACATTCGCTTCTGCAGGCATCACTATTTGCTCTTACATCATGCGATTTTGAACCACTAATTACATCCTTCGTCATTAAATTCCAAAGAGAATTATCATTTTGCCACCTTGTTACTTGTTTAACCTCCTGCATCTTCCTCATCTTTTTGAAAAATTCTTCCTCATTTTTTGACTATTTTCCCTGCAGCTATACTTTACTAAACTGGAACGCCTTCTCATTCACCTTTTTCGAAGATACATGTGAAAAATAGGCTTCTTTCGCCAAAATAAGTCATTTCGCCTATAGGCCTCTGTTGAAAATTCTGACAGAAACATCATTAGCTTCTCTTTCATTCTTTGCCACAGGTGTTTATACGTCATTGGAAAAAAATCTTTCAAGCACCCGGAATTGTATTTCAGCCAACTTCACCTAGCAGAAGAAAAGTTCACGGTGATTCAATGGCCACGAAAGCTTCAGCTCTCTATTTATTGGTTGTTTCGATCGTCCTTGGCTTTCATGCGCAGCCCTCAGCACTTGGTACTTCCCATCAAAGCGGTAAGAAATATTGTAAATATTTCTACACAACTCGTCATATTGAGAAGTGCAAGAGAATGGCAAGCTTAAATACACAGCAAAACTCTGAGATAGCTCCACTTTACCTTTTCTTCAGAAAGCTTTGTTTTTCAAACCAGTTTTTGAGATACAACTTTAATTTTATTTAGATTCTTCAAAGCAGTCATTTGACAATTTTCTGAGCCCACCTGCTGTGCATGGGTTTCCCTACCGGGCGAGGCATTGCCCCCAGCTCTGCGCAGTTACATTGGCGCCCTTGATGAGACTAGAAATATTGATTTGCATTTGACTAGGCAGAATACGTAAGTAGTTTGCCTTTGCTTTCTTCAGGGTGTTTTTGCCAAGACATCATCTCTATTTAAATGTTTGGTGATTCCGCTACCGTTAGAGTGGAGAAACAACTAACTGAATAGATTAAGAGAGGGGTTCGACAAGGGTGTGTTTTATCACCGGACTTCACTGTTATATCTGAGGGCTATATTCAGAAATTAGACATGTTTCGGGTTCAGCGTACAACAACAATTGGATTCCAAAACAATATGACATGCATATATGAAAGAAGCAACAACAACAATAACAACAGTGACAATATTGATGATACGCAGACGTAAATAGAGTCCATGTAAACAGTCTGAATTTACTACATTAACTTTCGTTGTAAAGCAAAATAATTTAGAGATCGAAGAATTAAATGGAGTGTTAATATATGGACGTAATATAAACAACAACAGGTATGCAGATGATACTGTTTTGATTGCTGAAACAGATAAAGATCTCCAGTGTATTTTTAATAAAGCTATAGAAGAAGTGAATCTCTGGGGTCCTCATTAAGCGCAGAGAAAATATACTCGACGATTGTATCAAAGAAGAAGAGTCCACTATTACGTTGTTTTTGATAAGGAACTACTCTATTAGGAACCTACATGTAGAAGGCTGAAATATTTAAAGAACTTATACTACTAATGGAGAAAAATCCAATGAACTTTTCAATTTCAAAAATTTTTATAACTGCAAATAATCAAGAATTAGGAAGCTGGTTCCATTCATTTACAACCAAAGCTCATATAGATACATTTACAAAAGTTCTTTCCTACCTTATTTGTGCCTTAAGTTTTGAGTTCTAGCCAAAATTAAAAGTAAATTCAGTATTTTGATGTTTCCTTGTGTATGTACCACTTGTATGGCACAAGGGACTTTTATACTAGAATTTGATACTAGAACAAGACTTTAAGCTAGGTATCTCATAAAACAAAAATTGTGCAATGTGAGAACTTACAACAAACGGAATAGGCATCAAACAATTTGAAAAATTCAATTATCTAAGAAGTTTCCTAGCATCTGATGGCAACTCTGACTGTGAAATAAAGCGAAGACTTGTATTAAGTAAAACAGCAATTAGCAAAAAGAGAACTAGTTTAAAAAGTACAATCACCACCAATTTAACGAGACTGAGAGTCTTGAAACGCTATAAACCTTCTTTTTTTATAAAAAACAAACTTTCTGTATTCAGCCTGAATGCTTCTAAATATTCTGTCAAATCAAGCATTAAATGTTTCTTAAATACTTAAGACGTGATGAAAAAACAACCCAGAATAAGCAACTGTGATACAAGAAAAGGATGCTTAGGCTTTGTGAGGCATGTAATAGATGTTGTTTCTATCTTCTTCTAGTGTTGACCAGAGACACCGAAGAGAAAGTTCGAACGAAACAAGCGTCCCTACTTTTAAGTTGCAACAATAAGGATCAATTAAACTATTTGAACCAAGTAATATTTGATTGAAAAGAGAGCTATTTATATGACTGTGAGAAACATAACCCATGCAAGGGGATAGGATGAAAATTTCCCCAAGAAGCGCATTAAAAGCCTTCAGTTTCTCGGCTTGCCTTTCTTCCCATGGTCGAAGTAAAGAAAAGTAACTGGTTGAGAACGATAAAAAGTGAGGTAGTGTGGTGTACGGAGCACTTTGAAAACGGAGCTTTTTGAAAACACAGTACACATTTTATTGATAAGAAATCAGTTTATAAGCGACCTAGTAGCAGACTGCCCAAAATTTAAGAGACTTCTAGAACTGCCAAGAAAAAGCTAAGAAATTTTGAGAAAACACCACATTGAAACCGTTACTTGGTTCAACGGAAAGCTTAACTAAAGCCATATGAACATGACATTGTTTTAGATTCTAGCTCAAATTGACGCATTTTGTTTGTTATAATGCTAAAAGTTTGCTACATTCAAAGTTTATTTATGCTTTTATTTTAGCTCGTAAAATTAAGAAACTTTTAAGGAACTTGTAGAATTAAAATGGCCAAAAGTCAAGAAACATTTAGTACTACGCTTGAGCTAAGTTTCTTACAAAAAAACGTGTTGTGTGGACGCCACCCGACTCATGTGTACAAGAAAAGAGATAGAGAGACGTGAATTGTAGGATGTGCATAGCTTACTTGAACGGACTGCTTACAGTGTGTATATGGGGATGTAGGGGGTGCGTGACATTCACCAATGTGTAAGAATCTGTGAGACTGTTGGTCATGCTGCAGGAGATGCTGCATCGTAGTGTCTTTTTTAGTCGCAGTGTCCATTGATTGCAGTCTCTTTTTGTCCTTCTTAGGCATAGTTAATCAAATGCTGTGAACGAAGGCTGCTAAGCATTTCACTTCCACGCGCCTCGAGATTTCATGATATTGATTCCTTGTTTTGCAGATACTACAGCTCCATCATTGGCTTCCACAAGCACACTCGAAGTTCCAACATTGACTCCCAGAAACACTGAAGTTCCAACATTGAGTCCCACAAGCGCTATCGAAGTTCCAACATTGAGTCCCACAACCAGTCACAAAGTTCCAACATTGAATCCCACAACCATTCACAAAGTTCCAACATTGAGTCCCACAAGCACTATCGAAATTCCAACATTGAATCCCACAGGCAGTCTCGAAATTCCAACATTGAGTCCCACAAGCTCTCTCGAAATTCCAACATTGACTTTCGCAAACACTGACGAAGTTCCAACATTGAATCCCACAAGCACTCTTGAAGCTCCAACATTGACTTCCACAAGTACTGATGAACTTCCAAGATTGAGTCCTACAAACACTGTCAAAGTTCCAACATCAACTCCCACAACCAATCAGGAAGCTCCAACATCAACTTCCATAAGCACTCATAAAGTTCAGTCATCAATTCCCACAAATACCCAAGAAGCTCCAACATCGACCCCCACAAAGGCTCACCAAACTCTGACACTGAGTCCCAGAAGCACTCAACAAGTGATGGATACAGCACCAAACACCTATCAAGTAATTGACACACCACAGATGTATTCAGATAAGTGGGAGCTAGGGAAAAGGCTAATTGGATATGTACAAATGCGAACGAGTGTCGTTTCCCTTGCGTCATGCTTTTCACAATGCACACGGATGCTGCCAAACTGCGAATCATTGAACATGTCTCTCAAACCGAATATGAACACATCTTTATACATCTGTGAACTGAATAGCAAGNGTCAATTGATGAAGACCCAATGGCTCAAATCGATGACCCTGATTACATCTACTATGATGTATTCAGCAATTAATATAACTGAGTTAGCACACAGACATTAATTAGCTTTCTATGCTACAGTCCAGCACGTGGGATTGCATGTGCGTGTGTCCATAGATGTGGAAAAGCTATAGCACGAGTGATAAATCGCTTTCGCCAATTTTACTGTCACCCGTATTCGCTGCACGCAATCATTTGCAAAAGTTGCGGAGTCGTATAGCAGATATGATTCCCAATGATTCAATACGAATGGTGTTTAAATCAGTTAATGAGCTTCCTCCACAGTACCTCCATGATTGATTTATTCGAAATTCCGAAAATCCTTCGTACGAGCTTCGTAGCACTGCTACTGACCTTCAAATCCCAAAAAAAAACACGGCCAATGGCCAAAAAAGGGTTCTCGTTTCGGCNCAAGCAAAATAGTGGAACAGCCTTTCAACTGAGATAAAATTGGCACTAACCCTTAAATCCTTTGAAAATTCCTTGGCATAGATTATCTGTTGTTTGCTTGCTGAGATATTTATTTCTTTTCTTATCAGTCTATGAAATTACCTTATCCTTAATTTTTCATTACTTAGCAATTGTAAATAGGTTTTTAAGATTTCATGGTATTTTTGTAAATTTGGAGGACTCCTTGAAAAACAGCTACGGCAGAAGGAATACACTCCCTAACAATTTTTAGCAGTAATAATAATAACCGTGCAATCGTATTTGACCGAACTTCTTTTATGTCGTGTTTCGCTGGCCCTCCGCGAAGCTACTGTTCTTGAAACTCGCATACTTTGAATTACGCTGCTTCTAGCAGATAATTTTCAAGTATATCCAATTGTCATCACATCTGGTATCTTGATACTGGGGTCTTGCGTCGCACATGCAACTCCAAATAATTCAGAGCTCGTGTACAGCAGCGAACACGTGCTATTTGATGCTCGTGCACAACTTCCTTCCGTGCATGGAATTCGGAGAGAATGAAGATAGATGGTTGCCGAAATTGTTCCAGTTTCTAGCATATGATGCTGCCACATAAAAACGCTCAAAATTGCCACACATTTAGCTCTGTCTGTTGTAAATTCTACGGTCAATTAAAATGCTTTTTAAAATCTTTCTTATATTTCAAAGAGTGATTCATTCATTCACCCTGAAGGGCATAGACACAATGTATGTGGTTATTTAGCAATTTTAGTATCATTGGACCTTTTAATAGTACGTAATGAAAAAATAAGATTTCTAACTATGCAATTAAAAGTTTTATTATATGGAGTAATTAAAGAAATAATCTTGATCATGCAAATGGTAAACCAATATTGTTTCAAAAACTCCTTGAAATTCTTCCTTATCTGTTGAGAAGCAATTTTGCCGTTAGTATTTTTGAGCAAAGCACAGCTGATCAAATAAGAGCGTTTTCAATGATCATGAAGGTTCAATTACCACTATAACCACTATTGTTGGGGGGTATTATAAGAAAAGGGGCAGAAACTTTTAATAAAAATGCCTCAATGATGGAGTTGAATTTCATGTAAGAGTCATTATTTAAGGGGCTTTAGTAACTGAAAATTGGTTTTGAAATTTTCGAGAATTTACAATAGGGGGCCCTCTACTATTGGTTATAAAAGATTAGGTGCTATCAAGCCAGTAACGTAGCCTAGAATCGGGGGTAGAGGGTACCAATGGTTGGTAAAGGAACTCAGACGAGAAAGATGTGTCGGTTCTTCATGTTGAAGTCCAAAAGTGCATTTATGGGAACGTTGGTCTTCCTATCATTGTGTTCTTGTCCTGTGACGGCCCCTCATTGGCTTGTTGATGTTACTTCAGATGGTAGTCTTATTTAACGTGCAGAGAACACGGTGCCAGAGATGAGACTGTGTTG
>OLMO02000231.1:22420492-22432642 GCA_900291935.2 Cassiopea xamachana
GAAATAAATATCATCATTCTAATTATTTTACTATCTGGAAGTAAAGCTATCTAAACCACTTTTGGGTGTGGCTGCCACAGCTATCTCGGACCACACCCAATTCTTCAAAGCTTTGCCCCCCCAGTGAAAAATTCCACGAGCCGCCACTGATCTCAAGTATTGGCTTGATTGCTGTTTACCTGAGATTTGCTGAATAGCATCGATTGTTACTTACACATAAGGAGAATCTCAAGGAGAGCGTGGATATTTCTTTAAAGCACAGTAGTCCTACATTTTTTTAAAACTCTTCACAGGGTATCAGTGGCTCTTCGACAAAAATAACAGCTAAATATCGCGAGTATTCAGTTGCCTACAGAGAGCAGGACAATAAGCGATACCTGCCTGAAATATATGATAAAGAAGCAACTGGCTCGCGGAAAATTTTGATGCTCCTTCCACTTTTGGCACTGAGAAAGGTTGATGAACATCTTGTGGAAAAGAAAAGTACCTTACTGTATATGACCTACGCACCAAAAGCCTACCGCAACAAAAACCATAGGTATCGATGTTTAAAAGAGGTTTATGTGAGGAACATGCTTGTTAAGCCTAATGTGAATGGCAAAATCAAAGCTTTTCTTGATAAAAGCAAGAGTGCATGCATCCTTTTTTGAAGTCATAATTTATGCTAATTCATGCAAATCCAGTGCACCATAAAATTTCCAAAACAATATTTTTCGCTGTTTTTAACAACTGTTGCATGGATTATACCAAGAAACTGCATATAAATAAGGTTTTGAGAAAAATTTTTCTAGCTGTACATTACTACCTTATGGCAAAGTGTGCAGTCATGAGCTGAAGAAAGTCATCTGATCAAAATTCATCCACGAGATTACTGATGATTGGGGATATGACACCCCACATCCCCAGCTAGCTACACCCCTGTCTATAAGCATACAACAGTAAAGAATGGTTAGGGAAGTTTTTTGTGTTTTGTTCTAATTGTTCAAAATTCGGCGGAGCATGATTGTGGGATCTGGCTTCCTTTTTCAGTAAAGAGATCACTGATAAAAGCAATTTTAATCCTATTTTGCAAAGTCAAAGAATTTTCAATCACAAAACAAGCATAGTTTGAACACGTGACAATAGCACCATGCATTGGGATGTTTAGCTCAACTGTCGCATTACATAATTTAGTGCTTTGGATAGTCAAGCAATTGTAGTAATTGGTTAATCTTATGGTAATCTCGTGCATTTTCTAGGCAAGAAATACTGCTGAACATATGCACAGATAAGCTATTTTTATTTCAGAGCTTCAAAAGATAAATCACACGCTGCAAAGTCATTGTACCACGGCAATAAGTGCAGATATTTGCTATTTGGACCGGGCTTGAGAGCGCATCTTCAATACACTTGCTTTTTGAAGGAACAAATTTTCTGCTTTAGACCTGAATGTTGCTTAACATGTTGTAAAATCTGGCTTTGAAGTTCTAGAAATTTTTAATCCTAATAACAATGTATATGATGCAGCTTTGAAGAGAGAAAGGACATTTTCAGGTTCTTGGAGGTCTGTTTATAGGTGTGAACACATTTGATAGATGGAATTTTCTTGCAAAACGAGTTTCTCAAATTTACTATGAAGCTCACGCCGCCTGTGGTAGTTTTTCATTTTTGCCTGCCTTCAACCTCGTATTTCTTACATACAAATTTGTTATACAACAGAAAACATGTAACGGCTAATTTCACATGGTTTACGCTCTCTCGAATAACTATGGCAGCATTTGACTAGTTCCCTTGTTAGTGCTTTGCCTAGGTCGTGCTGATCAGTTGATTCATTTTGCTTCATGATTAAAATGGAACATGTTTTTTCTCTGTTCTACATATGTATGATAACATTCAGTAAGCTCCTTCTCCATTCATATCTTGAAGATGGCTGTCACAAATGGAGGCATGTTGAGCTCTACAATTCATACGCTTGACATTGCAATGCAGCAAAAACTCTACCCTGTATGTTAGGGTGGCCCAAAGTAGCAATACAAGAATTAAAGAATCAGAGACAAAAATAGCATGTCAGGATTTTTACAAGCAGTTCTCTTTGTTAATTATGTGTCAGGTTGTGTTGGCTTTCATCAAGTTGAATTCTACTTTAACTTGGATTTGTCTTTGTTAAGTATATTTGTTTCTCTTAACTTGGAATTTTTCTTTTATTCGAAGGGGCCCCAACCCCCTTGGCAAAATAATTAGACATATTGGGGGGAGATGAGGCTCCTGTCATTGAGCATATGCAAGGCTGAATAAATTCCTAGCTCAGTGTCCAACAATTTTTTTTTCTTCTGTCTGCGGCAGTAGCTTTTTCTCCTCGCACCTGCCTACACAGATAACCTAACCGAGCACCTTTTATTCAAGTTATATTTTAATATGATTATACATATTTTCACTTTTGTTAATGTCTGCTAATAGAGATTAGTGAAAAATATTACGGAAACGAAAATGAAGGGAAATGAAAATTCAGAAGATAATAATGGCTGTTGTGAGCTGCCTTCAAGGTTCGAAGCTGCCTGCAGGGTTCGACACTGGTGTCAGGCACGTACCTGCAGGGGAGCATGGTGTATTGTCCCCACATGAATAATTTTGCATTGTTTTGCCCCTCCCCCTACAGATCCATTAAATTCATAATTTGGATAGAAAAATAAAGGTTTTATCCCTCTAAAGTACTTGTAAAGGCGGCTTTTGCCCCCCCCCTGGACATGACCTTCAGCTACGTGTTTGGGTGGTGTCCGCGGCGTCTGCGTCTTTCTCAAGCCCTGTCTTAGCAATGCATTTCCAAACAAGCGAAGAAAGTAAAGTTACGCTCCCATCAATAGAAGAAGAATGCTAAATCCATATGATGGTTCTCCCTGTACTACTTTCACATTTCCAGCAGTTACAAGCAAATTATAGTCCAAAATACAAAATTGGATGTGTTCAAAGGCGTGGTCAATATACTTTCTACAATACAGCTCCCATTTTACAATAGATAGAACAATATATGATAGACAGAGTAAGATATGTGAATAGAATTTATTTCATTCATTTCACAGAGATATGTGCAAGCGCAGATAAATTGAGCGCAAGAAGAGGAAAATGCTCAACTGGAAAAATGAAAAGAGCTTAAAACTTTTTCCTTATACGTCCTCATTCTATATTGAAGCCATGAACATATGTGTGAGTCAATTGGATCCAGTACAAACGAAGCATACGATATTATTGGTACAGATGGCATGGATACACAGTGATGTTGCCGAAAAACATTTACAATGGGGAAATAAATGGAGCGCACCCTTGACCATAACGAACCAGAAGAAGAGCTTGAAAAATTTTACAGTCAATTGAAAGGAGGCATGAAACAATGTAAAAGTAACGAACTCCTTGTCATGGGGGACTTCAATGCAAAAGTTGGTTCGGAAAAGGCTGAAAACGTGATAGGAAGTCACGGATTAGGAGTTATGAATGAGAGAGGTAGCATTTTGCAAGAATGGTGCCATGAAAACAAATTGTGGATCATGAATACTTGGCTTCAGAAAAGGATGGGAAACTTTGGACCTGGAGAAGAGCAGACGGCATCATAAAAAACCAAATTGATTTTATATTGATCCAAAAGCAATTCTTTAACGCAATCTTAAATGCACTGACGCAGACTGTGGAAGTGATCATAATCCTGTTATTGCAAAGATATGTTTAAGACTTAAAGTAATATATGAATCATACTCTTTCCACTGTATTGACTGGGATAGGTGTACTGATGAAGAAAGATCAGACTCAAGACAAATTTTCATGGAAAACATTGACGGGAACCTTGAAAATTGTACAGTACAGGATTGCTTTCATGGAATAGATGATGCTTTAAAAAGTGCAACTGAAGCGCTCCCGATATGGAAGAAACCTAAAAACAAGAGTTTGGTCACACCTGAAATTCAAGAATTGATGAAACAAAGAAGAAAAATGAAAATATCAAATAATGAGCGCGAATATGCAGATTTATATCGAGAGAAAAGAAAGAAATGCAGTCCAGCAAAAGAAGACTACCTAAATAGCAAATGCCTAGAAATGGAGCAAATATATAATGTAGCTCCTAATGTCGCTCATCAGCAAATCCATGAGATCACTGGCAAATACAAGGGTCACAATGTGAAACATGTATGCATCATAGACCAATCAGGCAGTTTCATCATGGAATCTAAGGACATTTTGGAACAAAGAGTTATACGACGACTCCAAAAGAACAAGTATTCCGATTTTGCTTGAAGGTAACTTGTCAGGTCCCGAAATTCTAGAGCTAGTAGCTGAATACTCAGTTAGACAGTCAAATGTAGGCAAGGCAACGAGACCAGACAACATTAGTTATGAAGTGCTCAAAACACTTGGACAGGACGGTGTAGGTGTACTTTGTAAACTCTTTAATCAAATATACAACCAAGGGGGTACTGCCAGGAAAGATGTGCCAGTCAGTTTTTGCACCATTACCCAAGAAGACCGGAAAATTTCTATGTGAAGAACACAGAACCATTAGTTTAATGTCACATCTTACAAAGGTCCTGCTTAAACTTGTCGGAAAACGCATTAAACCTGAAATAGAGACCGAATTAAATGCGAATCAGTTTGGTTTCCGAAGCGATTTTGGAACAAGGAATGCAGTTTTTGTTCTAAAAAACATCGGTCAACGATCAATTGAAATGCAAAAAGATATTTACATGTGCCTTGTGGACTACACTAAAGCGTTTGATAGAATAGAACATAACAAACTGATGCCATTCTTGGACGATCTTAGCCTAGATGATAAAGATCTTCGTGCAATACAGGCATTGTACTATCAGCAATATGCAGCAATACGAGTTAACTCTAAGCTTAGCGAAATAGTTGCAATAAAATGCAGTGTTCGACAGGGATACATTCTTTCACCAGATCTCTTTTCATTGTTTAATGAGATAGTCATTCGCTCTCTAGACAATCTACAGGGGGTATCTATTGGAGGACAAAATATCAACAATTTATGATATGCTGACGATACTGTACTTTTAGCACATACAGAAGAAGATTTACAAGCACTTTTAAATGAACTCGATATTAGAAGTAGACGTTTTGGAATGGAAATTAACAGCAAGAAAACAGAGGTAATGATTTTCACCAAAAAGGCGTACAGTGATGCTCCCTCAATGTAATATTTACTTGAATGAAAAGAAATTGAGACAAGTAGAACATTTCAAATATTTGGGCTGCACGCTGCCATGGAATTGTCGAGAGAATAAAGAAATGAACGTAAAATTTGGACAAGCAAAATCAGCCTTCATGAAAATGAAGTCAATTCTCTGCAACAAAAGCTTGACATTCAAATCACGCTTTCGTGTGCTTAATTGCTACATTTATCCAATTTTTACCTACTGCTGAGAAACATTGTATACATCCAAGGCCATGGAGTCACAAATTCAGGCATTTGAGATGTGGTGCTTTAGGCATATGCAACGAATTTCATGGAGAGGGAAAAAGTCAAATGAAAAAGTCCTCAAGCAAGTTGGCCATAATACAAGATTGTTGAAACTGATCAAAATTAGGCAAGTGAGATTCTTGGGTCATGTAATCAGACAAGAGAAATTGGAGCATCTATCTCTAACTGGATTGATACCTGGAAAAAGAGCACAAGGGAGACAACGATAAACATATCTGGAACAGTTCAGTAAAAGCCCTACCACTCTTATCCATGACGCATATGACAGAAGAGCATGGAAAAGGTTACTCATGAGGCAATCAATGTCTGGATCAGACAGGATACAAGATGATGAGTGTCATAGAGGTAGCAACTTTGGCTAGGGTTTTTCTTGCAGAAAATGTTTACCACTACATCCCTTAAAACGCTGAAAAATGCACCTTTGAAAGCAGGGACATAACTTCAATATATTTTTTATGGGTGTCAGAAGCTTTTGTCCTGCAAAAATGAGACTGCTGCAAAAATACTGATCACATACACTGTTGTGTTTGCCAAGTTGGTAAGTTCCTATTTGATTGATACCAAGGTTTATTACGTCCATGTGAAATTCACGACGGAGATTCATTCAGTGAATTGTGCCTGAGCACGAAGATAAAAGCATAGGAAAACCATAAAATTCTTAGGAAAGGAAAGCTTGCACTCTTTACTTATCCACGACGCAAATCAAGCCATACAACTACAAATTGTGTGTTGAAAAGAAGAGGCATACTTGTTGGGAACTCTAGTCACAAACACCTTGCATTGTCACAGAAGAGAGAAGGGAAGAAAATTGAGGTACTGATCTGAAAAGTTGAACACAGTAACAATAGCAAAACTTTTCCAAGAAGAATGGCAGATCTATCCTTCTGAAGACAAGGGCAGGGACCTACACTTTCAGGATGCCGTTCATTTTTATAGTATACGTTTATCGAAAGTATGGAAACAAGCATGAAATGAAACCCTGTAAAATGGCATTTTTTCAAGGTTGGGGGAAACCACCCTCCCTGTACCCCTCTTGAGTTTCGTCCCTATTTGCATTAAATGAGCTGTCGATGAACCATTAGACTCCATTGCACAGTCCCTTCTAATTTGCACGATACGAAAGTCCGAGAATTTATCGATAGAGCGCTACAATGATATATCCAGCCCAATTATTAGCAATTTCGGCAGATTGCTGGGCAATATTGTTGTAGTGAAACAGGTTTGGGTGTATACAAAAGGTATTCCACCGATTACTTCAAACAACAACCTCAATTTTCGGTAAGTCAAGGTGCAGACTAACTCTTCACCCGTTTTCAAATGGAGCTGCCGACAGAGTGTCATGGGGGCGTCAACGGGATGGTAGCTACCCCCAAAGACGCTGTGCATTTCAGTCATTTATTGTTGGTAAAGATAATAGCAATATCAAACAGCTTCAAATAAATGATGAGTTCAAAATTATTGTAAGTAATGAGGTAACCCTTCTTGGAATTCATATTGATAAAATCTGCAACAAAGCAGCAATGCACCTAAATGCAATCAAGAGACTAGCTCGATTCATGGGTAGCAAAGAGATAGAAGTAACTGTGAATTCATTCATACTTTGTAACTTCAATTACGGCCCTCTAGTCTGGTCATTTTGCAGCAACGCAAGTCAAAAGAAACTCGAGAAAATCAATGAGAAGGCCCTAAGATTAGCACTGTCTGATTATACTTCATCATACAATACTCTTCTACTAAAGGCTAAGTCTGTTACAATTCTTATTCGTTCTATTAGGCTTTTGGCATTAGAGATATTCAAAACTTTCCAAAACCTCAATCCATCCTTTATGAATGACTATGTTATAATTTTCGACAAAACGATGTTCTTTGTGTCCTAAAAGTAGAAACTGCTACTTATAGTATAAAATTTCTATGTTTTTTGGGTCAAAAGATATGGCACTCTCTCCCAAATGAAATAAAGTCATCACAAAATAATCAATTCAAGCTTTCAAACTTCTCATGGAAGAGTGGTATTTCATAACTCATTGCGCCTGCACTGCTTGCAGCCAATAATCTCCACAATTCAATCTCCACGTTGCTTAATGTTAGTGTATATCAGTGTTTTATTACTACTGTAAAACTGACAAGAAGGTAGTTATATGTTACTATGTAACGCCATCCCTGGAGAAAATTTGCAGTGACTACTTTTGGAGTCATTCAAAAACAGGTAGGGATCGATGGTGCGATTACTTGAGAGCATTTGGAACCACGGACGTAACATCATCCATGTGTATCGCTGTCATCAAATTGATAGCCCATTGCGATCAAAGTGAGCTAGCCTAGGATTAGAGTCATGCTTTGGATTGGATTCTGCTATTCTGCACATGTGCGAACTCCTCTTTCAAACAATGAAGCCTCAATTCAAAATTTAGCATAATTTTGGTAAATCTGGAATCATTTTAGGAAAATTTTGGCATAATTTGCAAGTTCAGATCTGGTCACACTGATGTGTTCTGGTCACACTGATCTAGTCACACTGAGTATGGGAAAGCAAACTACTCTGCCTGTGTTTCTCACAGTAAACCAAAGCAAAAGCAGTAAATACCAACCCCGTTCTCCTATTTACGGTGTGAGAGTACAAGAACATGTCTCAGCTAGGTTTACTTCCATTTACTCCTTAAGCTGAATATGTGAAACTTATACTACTGAAATCAAGAAATACAAAGTTCCAGTCAAAATGGCGGTAGATGCTGATGCATCTATAGACATTTACTACGAAAAAAACTAACGCTCAACAGCTGCAAGCAAACTTAGTATTGCCTACAGTAGACAGTGGCGTAGCCTGGGGCACACGGATCCCTCCCCCCTCAACGATGAAAAATGTAGTGTCCGAAAAATTTTCAAATCCACAATAAGTTCAATATATTCCAAGGCGTCTTTGAAATAGCAAATGCAACTGCTTTTTTCTATACAGAAAAGGGCATATCTTTACACCCAAAGGGGCGTTTTCCCAATAGCTAAAGGGTGTGGTCAAAAATTATCTAGGGATATAGCCTCCTCACTTCCACCACTGTTTCCTTCCTCATAGTGAATGGTAATTCAGCGCTAGCTATAACAAGAGGCTGCGCCCCATACCTCCTAGTAGTAATTCCTTTGTTACACCCAGGGTCCACATCCTGTTTTACCCCTACCCCTTCCTGCATTCTATCTTGTTTTGCCCCAACCCCATAGAAGCTATCTTGGCTATGACACTAACAGCAGACCTCAGAGCACTTCAAGAGTGATCAAAATTGTGCACAAACTGCAGCAGCAACCAGTGAAGAAAATAAGTTCTTGCAAATGAATACAAATTTCGTTTTTGTGCATTCAGTCATTGCTTATGTCTAAAAGGCTACATAATGACCAGTACTTCCCCAAAAAGTCAATAAAACTAACTTTAATGTCAAATAGATATAATGGATACGAGAAAATTGTATAACTAAATTAAGAAAGTCAAACCACCAAGCTTTCCACGAGCACACTGCTCTTCCAAAGTATTGCCTGTACCACGTTCAGTTTTGAATCTATCGAATTACAAGAAACTAAAACTTAACTTGTCACTCTTCCCTGAACACGTTTTAAAAGTCTATATCAATACTGTGACCAAAATGTCACCACAGTGAACAATACCCACTTTAGAGGCAGAACACCCCAAGACAACCCCAGTGACATTTGAATCCTTTCCTTTGTTGGGTAATGAGACTAGCTTACTTTCATTTCTCTACAATAATAATTGTGTCACAAGTCACAAGAACCAACTCTCTTTCAAACTTAGACAATCCACCATTTCATTACTCTGCTTTACTCACTCTAGAAGCTAAGTTATGGGCAATGATTCTCATTTATCCCAACGTCTTGCATGGCCACAAACGCCCCTGAGATCAATTTCTGCGAGTGTTTCTTCTACGTTTGCTCTTCTTGTAGTCAGTTAAGCCTTTTCATTCTTATACTTTTTTCTTTTCCTTTAATTGATTTTCAAATGTTATTGAAATTTTAGTTTCCTTGAATCCATGATGAAATTAAATAGGTTCGGTCTACCAATGGTCAGCAAAGGTAGCAAAGGTAGACAGTAAAACCCTCTATCATCTCAAACAAGTCACACTTGTTAGGTAGGTGTTTTCAATGGTGGCTAGTGCAGTTTCTCGAGGACTTAGTGATTGCTTTACTGCTTACCAAGCATTTACAGAGGAATTGAAAGTTAAATTCATGCTATCATTATATGCTAAAAAAAGTTGTGCAAGCCAGAGGCAGACTGGCGGGTTGGGCTATTTAGGCGAATGTTTGAAGGGACAGCAGCATGAAAAGGAAACAATTTTAAATGCTGAAGTCTATAATGTATATATGAAAGACCTGATATTAAGGTGAGGATCTATCAGAAATGTGCATCTATTTTCAACGTCTCTGCCCACCGATTTAAGCTTTCTAGAATTCATGGGCCGGTTTAGTCACACTGTGCCCGGGACGAACAATTTAGCCAGTCCGCCCATGGTTCAAGCATGTAAAATACATTGTGCTATTACTCAAAACTGTGAAATCCCTGAAAAAAGTATATGAATTTTAAAACATGATTTATTCTAAGCGTCATTGAGGTTTCTTTGCACTGATGAGAATATACATCAGGGTTCCTAACATGTGTTCAAGCTGGTGCCCCTTAGATTAAAGATAGACTCCTAGTGGTCCCCAGCCAATAAGCATATATGGGCATCTTTATTCCAAGTGAAAACTGCAATAGTATTCGCAAGGTTTCCTATCATACTGTGTAGTCATTTACCAATGTCACAAAATAGTTAAGCAACCAGTAAGCAAATTATGATGCAAATTTTGACTAGATAACATGAAGACTAGCAAAAATATTGTATTGCCTATAAAGAAAATAGTGTATATGAATAGCAATGAGTAACAAGGAAGGGTATTTAAATCGACATAATGCTATTGCCATGAGTTCTAAAGCTAGTAAGGATAGTGTGCATTTTGAGTGCATTCTTCTAAAGCTAGCCAGGATTCAGTGCTTGTCTAAGTAATCATTGCTTCACATATCCTTTGAAGTGAGAAATGGAATGATAAGCGATAGGATAGAATTTAGTCGGTTTGGTAATTGACCTCTTTAACATTATTAGGCTTTGACAATTGGCAATGGATTATGCAAAACAGCTGATGATTAATGTATTGTAGTTCCTGTTAGCTACTAGCAAGCATAGTGGGAGAAAAAGAACGTAGGTGCTGTAAATAGATTATAGTGGAGATATGAGGAAACTGTAGGATATAATAAATGAAAACCTGTTGTAAGAAACAAAGCTAAAGATGTAAAGCCAAAAATTTATTTCGTTCATGCAAATGTTGGTGCTTTGAAGTACGTTTGGCTTTTGCCAACTTCTCCCATTTGAATGCTCGCATGCTTTGTCGCATCTTCATCCATGCCCTGATTGCCTTGCCTTTAGACAAAATAAGAGCAGAAAAGTGAAAAGAAGAAACTGTGATGGTAAGCTTGTTTGCAACATTCATGGATTCCTACTCTTACGTCACTGTCCCAGCAAATGTCATTTTCTAGCGATAGACCAAAATACAAAGTTTACTGGTAGTTCTGAGCATTCAAGAGTATTTACAGATCATTTCTATTCAATCTGTGTGACTTCGTTGGTGACAATATTTGCATATTATCTCATCGAGGAGCTGGTGGTAGTACATAAAATCTGTTTGGACAAATACTTCTTAAACTAATTCTTTGAAAGTGAAAGGGTTCCAGGTAATACTTTATTTCGTTTTTTTGATCTAGAAATATGAATGCAAAACATCCCTAAAAGAGACATTCTAAGAAAGCAGCTCATTTCATTTTTTGAATTAATTGTTATGGTGATACTTACCCCATGTCATATTTGGCTGCAAGATAAATAGAAATTAGCAATGAGTACAATTGCTATAAGAGGTACAACAATCAGCAGTAGCAAAGTTAGTATATGATAAAAAATGAGTGGAGCTACGTTCTCCCAGATGATGAAAGATGTTATATTTATATATTGCAGTTAAAATAGTTAAATAGGCAAAGAATAAGCTTTAATGGATGAAAACGCAGCTTATGAAAAGTGTCATGATATGAACGTTGAGAGAAAAGGAGGCATTTCTTGAATCTTCTAAGGACAATATAGATCAGGCCTTCTCAACTAAAATTTACTTAACGCCACTTAGCCATGTTGGCAAGCAAGAGCCACTCCATTAAATCTATACCTGCCTCATGACTTGCTTCCATCTAAGCAGTTAAAAATAATGCAAGTGTGGTGCCATATATGCAACAGCTTTGAACTCGGGATAATACTCCTAGTAAGTATTCTCCAAAAGTTAATGATATGATTCGCTCCTGTTTTCTTTTCTTTTCTGACTGCACTTGCTGCACGACACTTCGCGTGACCAAATGCGCCACGAGTGTCGTGTGCCACTAGTTGCGGAGGCCTGATATAGATTTCAGGCATGTTGTAATGAGACAAGAGGAAAATAATGATTTCACGAAGAAGCAATAGACTGGATGAATACTAGAATGCCTGAAACCGATGGAAAACATGAAAGTGGAGAAGGAAAAAGTGCATAGAACATCAGAAGATGCAAAGAGAAAAGATGCATTCTTTGGACATATTTGTAGAGGCTCTAGTGAGAATGATGTAGTGACAATCTTAAAGAAGAGT
>OLMO02000231.1:22456894-22467514 GCA_900291935.2 Cassiopea xamachana
ATATATATATATATATATATATATATATATATATATATATATGAAGTAAAAAAACACACGCACAAACACAAAGAAAAGCAATTACGAAGATGTATTTGAGCTAATATAACAATGTCTTTAACGGGCAAGCAAATCAGGGTTGGTTCAACTTTTGTTTCTTCTACAAAAGATGTAATTGCTGCATCTAACTGCTATGTTCATTGTTTTCAGCATCACGTTTTGCTTAGTCTTTTCGTCAAAATGCAAATCTGTGAGCATTGACAAGAGATATTCAGAAGAAGTTCCAAATATTCTGAGGGCACTCATAGAAATGTTGACAAATTTTACTGTTGACTATGATTTCTGGAGGATACCAATAAGAGGGTGGTACTTATTGGTTTTGCGATCGCTATTTAGTTTTATATTAGATTCAAAGCCAGCAGTGAGTTCCAGTACGTAGACAGTAGTATTGTTGAGCACTAGTATCAGGTCTGGTCGAAGAGAATCACCCGTTATTAAAGATGGAGATGGAAAGATAGGACAGTCTGCGCATAATGAGCTATTTGCTATAGATGAGAGGGTTTTTGGTAACATCATTTTTCAAACTTGAGTTTCATTCTCATATAACTAAAATACAATTATACATCTCTCTGAAACTAGGCAACGTACAACTGGCTGTCAGGTTAACTACTTAACAAATCAAAATGAAAAGAAATTACTGTGACATCAATTGGATAGAATGCAAAATAAAATTTAAAAAAACGAATAGTAATTCTCTTAAGTTTAGTAAGTCAGGGTTTGTCCACGGTTTACTTCAGCAGCAGAAAATAAAGTATGTACTTCAATAATAATGATAATAATAATATTTTTTTACACGAAGTATACCTTTAGCTAACAGAAACACTATATATTGAATCGAAATAAAAACTTAACACTATAAACGAGCGCTGATCATCCAGGTATTCGTGTTTTAACTTTTTGAGTCTAGCCCTTCAAATATGTTTTCAGTTGTTTTTGAAACTATTTTGGGTAGGTAGCTCACGTAGTTCAGCAGGTAAATCATTCTAAGCCTTCAGGGGTGAGTGATGAAATCCTTTTTTTGCAAATTCAGTCTGATATCTCGGTATTTGCAGATCTAGAAGATACCGTGTATTATATTTCGAAACCGAGGACCTTGGGAGGAATTTGTTGTCGATCAGATTTTGACAGAAGAGAACATAAAGGCAGGGAGCTGAATTTACTTCCAAATAAATGATCGTCCATAGTCTAAAACATTGACCTCTGTGTACGTTTTTACAGCTCGAGTTCAAAGCTCTTAATGGTATATTTCTCGTTTGACCACCTGAACTCTAGTGCTGCAAGCCCAGGATATGCTGTAGGTGTGGTCTACCTGCTATCTTGAATGGTGTAAATGACACAATGCTATCACTTAGCTTCTGCTGGCATCAATTTTTCTTTCACACTAGTTGATCTTGAGCCCCTAATCATCTCCTTCCTCATTAAGTTCCAAAGAGAATTATTATTTTGCTTCCCTGATTCCCTGTTTGATCTCCTGTATTTCTCTCATATATTGAAAAATTCTTTTTTATCTCTTGACCGAGAGCTGCACATTGGCAACCAGCTGATCTTTTTCCCCTTGCAGCTATCTTTTACTACGCTGAATCACCTTCTCATTCACTTTTTATGAAGCTACATAAGAAAACTGGGCTTCTTTCGAAAAAGTTACTCAGCTCTTTAATAGGTATCTGTTGAAAATTGCTAATGGGAAAAGTATTAGCCTCGTTTACATTCATTACCACAGGTGCTTACGCATTGGCAAAATCTTGGTCTTTTCAAGCACCCTGAATTATATCTCAGCCTGCTTCACCCTGCACAAGAATGCAAAAAGTTGATCAAATGGCTGCGAAAGCGTCAACTCATTTCTTGTTCGTTATCTTGATCGTCCTTGGCATCCCTGTGTGGTTTTCAACACTTCTTGCTTCCCATCAAAGTGGTAAGAGATATTTTAAGTATTTCTATGCAAATCTTCATATTGAGATATAAGGTTAGAGACAATTTTAACATTCACGTTAATTTTTAAACAAACTTTTGTAATTAGGCTAGTTTTCTTAAGCAGGTCCTCAGCTTTTTGCTGCCAAATTTTTGACCTGGGTAAATTAAATAATGTATGTATGTATATATATGTATGTATGTGAGAAGTGCAGGTTAATGCGAGCTTGAATACACAGCAAAACTCTAAAATAGTCTAAACCAGTGTGGATCAGGGCACCGGAGAAAGGGGTAGAGTAGAGCAAGCGCCCTTATTTTTCATTAGAAAGTGCAAGGGGAGCAAGAGTGCCGTTTTGGAATGCAGTTATTTGCTCACCAAACATCAATGTGATACAGCAAAGATCAATTAAACCATTTAAGCAGGTAATATTTGCTTGAAAAAGAGCTAATAACGTTAATTTGAGAAACATAGTCTATGCTAAGGGGCAAACAGTGATCCAGATTGCCAAAAATCAGATGCCACTGACAATCAGAGAGATTCCCATTTCTGATCTTTCTATTGTAGTCTTTCAGGGAATATTTTTTACTTTGAATTATAAGAATTCATAATTGCATCTGAAACTATAGTGGTTGCTACGCAGGAGAAAAGCTTCCAGCATAAATTAAGGATTTTACCCACTTTTAGCTTCAACTACTTCAGTAAAAGTCATTTTCAAGTTTTTGACATGGATGGCTGTTGAGGTATCTTTTTCTAACAGGGATTCAAAGTTCGGGTTGTGGTCTCAGTAGGGAATTCTAAGTACATGCTCATGCAGTTTATTGATATTATTGTTAAGTTTCCTGCTTTAAAATGTCCATGTCGATATTGAAATTGGCTATTTATAAAAGCTCCTATTAAAACCATTAGTTTGTTTTGGTCTAGTAGAGGACTGATACGAGAAAGTACGTATTGTTTATTGCCAACCTTTTTACATAGTTTACTAATATATTCCTCAAATGTAAGTTCATTTTCGATTATGGCACCAAGTAGTTTTACCTGGTTACGTTCATGTACAGCTTAGCTACTAATTGTGATTGAAATTATATATGTATGATTGGTACCTAAAGTTATTAGATGACATCTGTCTTCATTATGCTTTATATAGTTATCATGAAACTATTTGCTTTCCAGAGCTGAGTCATTTTACAATCTGGAGATCACCCCATCTATACCCTTGTCACAGGCAAACAGTCGTAGTTGCAGATGTCAGCTCTCTCAATTTAAAAAAGGGAGTAGTTTATGAACACATTGATTAACATTGGTCCAACGACAGAGCCTTGTGAAACACTAAAAGCTGCTTTTTCCAAGAGCTAAATGAACTAACAATATTTACTCTTTTTTGGCTGTCATGTAATTAGTTGGAAGTAAATGTTAATGCACCATAACTAAGACTGTGTGCTTCCAGCAAGAGATATAGCGTTCCACTGATCACAGTGCTGTTTGTGATACTCTATTTTAGTCATAGTTGGTTAAACGTTTGCCAAGCACCCCTGCCTCCAAGAGAAAGTTTCTTCCCACACCTCTGCAAATAAAGGCTATTTAGCATTCACTTTCACGCGCTTCTAGTTGTCATGATATTGATTCCTTATTTTGCAGATGCTCTAGCTCTAGCGTTGACTTTCACAAGCACTCTCAAAACTCCAGTATTGACTCCCACAAACACTCTCAACGTTCCAACATCGACTCCCACAAGTACTCACAAAGCTTCAATGTTAGCTACGACAAACTCTAATGAAGTTTCAACATTGGCTTCTACAAGCACTCCTAAAGGTCCAACAACGACTCCTACAGCCACACACGAAGTTCCAACATTGCCTCCAACAAACACTCTCAAAGTTTCAACATCTAATCCCACAAGCACACACGAAGTTCCAACATTGGCTCCCACAATAACACTAGAAGTTCCAACATTGGCTTCCACAAGCACTCCTATAGTTCCAACAACGACTTCTACAGCCACACACGAAGTTCCAACATTGGCTCCAACAAACACTCTCAAAGTTTCAACATCTACTCCCACAAGCACTCACAAAGCTCCAACATTGGCTACCACAAACACTCATGAAGTTCTAGCACTGGCTCCCACAAACACTCTCAACGTTCCAACAACGACTCCTACAGTCACACACGAAGCTCCAATATTGGCTCCCACAAATACCCTCGAAGTTTCAACATTGGCTCCCACAGCCACACACGAAGTTCCAGTATCGACTTCCGCAAGCACTCACAAAGCTCCAACATTGGCTCCCACAAACACTCTCGATGTTCCAACATTTGTTCTCACAAACACTCTCGAATTTCCAGTATCGTCTTTCACATACACGCATGAAACTTCAATATTAAATCCCATAAAAACTCATCAACTGGTGGATGCAGCACCACACACCTATCAAGTTATTGTCACACAACAGATGTATTCAGATAAATGGAAGGTTGGGAAACGCCTGGTTGGATACATACAAATGCAAATAGATGTCATTTCCCTTGCATCATGCTTTTCACAATGTATACAGATGCTCCCAAATTGCAAATCATTGAACATGCATGTCGATCCCAAATTGAGCACATCTTTATACATATGTGAACTGAATAGCAAATCAATTGATGACGACCCGATGGCTCAAATCGACGACTCTAATTACATCTACTATGGTGTATTCAGCAATTGACTTGACTGACATAGCACACAGACATAATTTGGCTTTCTATGCTGGTTAAATCTATAGTCGTCTACTGAGATTGCTACTTGAGTCGATGACCAACATAACGGTAATTGGAAGCGATTTTTAGCATACTATGCCGCGACATAGACATATACCAAGAAATAGCTTGATCTACTTATGGTTGCACATTTAGCTCTGTCAGTTGTAAAGTCTGTTATCCATTAAACCCTTTTTAGACGAGAATGAAAGATTTTTATGCATATTGTGGAAGTTTTATTACATGGAGTTGCTAAAGAAATAATCTTGATCATACAAGAAGTGAGGCAATATTGTTTAAATGGCGCTTATTTTTGTCTTGGGTGGGCGAAGAGAGTATGACCAAGAAAGTCTCCTAATTCTATATTTACAAATAAAATGTTCCGTGCATTCGTGGATAATTCTAACTTCATATCACATCTCTCTCAATTCTAAACTCATCGATCAATGATAAATAACTACGTAAGCCTNTGAGGCGAGTGCGTCTTCAGCATGCACGTGACAGTCATGTGATAAAACTGATCATATGTCCCACTATGCCCAGTACAAGCTCTCTAACAACGCTCTTAGGCCTTGGTCAAAGGAATCTAACATTTCATCGAGCAGCAATCAACATTTGCTGGCTTTGCTCTGCCTTACTCGGTGCTGTTCAGCTCCGTGCGGTCAAACGAATACAACATTCCGCTCAAAATTTCTAGAGTTTCGTTACCTCTGTGATGTAAACAGGTGGCATGCTCTTGTATTTAAATTATTTCTAGGTGTACGTTTTTGGAATTGTGTGAAACCGAGCAAGCGCGAATCGAGTGAGCTCGATAGAGTGGTCAAAAACGAATTCAACATTTCACCGACCAGTGCACAGCAATACCTAAAACTAAAGAAATGCTCTCCCAACATATTTGAAGTTCTGTTGCTATCCCATTTTTGATTGCCATCAAGCAACGCAGAGCAGCATCAAGCAGCACTGAGCACATCACAACAAGCGGGCAAACGAATCCAACATTTCACCGAGCACGAATGTTGTACGATGCTCTGTGAAATTTTGGATTCGTTTTAGCAGGGCCTTACCATCGGATTGTGAAACTTCAAGTTTTGTTACTTTGCAACACTGCGTGACAATGGGGAAGATGGGGTCAAAATCCATCAAAACTTGCGTGACGTTTTTAAATGACAGCTTTGCTCAAATTCTAACGTGTTGAATTATCACGAAGAGACAATGATCGCAATAGCTGGGTGGTATCAAGCTAGCAGGTAGCTTATTAATGGCAAGATAAAGGAGTTCAGGTAAGAACGGCGTGTTTTATGCGTAGGACTCAAAGAAACTAATGGGGAGTGTTTACATTAGCGTAGGAGGGCCTAACAGTTAAGGGGGCTGTAAACTTTCGGTCTGAATGAGCAAGGCGATTAGAAAAGCAATTCAGGGCACCTTTCAAGAGAATTTGACTGCTGGATCTAGCCCTTGAAAACCAAGATGCTTCCCCCCATGTTGATCCTATGCCATCCATTTTTATCAGTATTCTGTTATCATTCACTAGCAGGACTAACTTAAAAATAGTGAACGCCAAAGCCTAGTTACCCGCCAAAGCCTCATGGTGCTTTCTATTAGTCACTTAGGGGGGGAGGGGGGAGATTCTAACGATAAATTAAAAAGTTTCCTTAGTCCTCTGGCAACTTCGCAAGATTTCTCATTGTGCATGTTTGAAATATTCATTTGTAATGGTTTCATGTATGTGACGTGAATGTGCTGAATCTAAGGGGTCTGGGGGCGAAGCTCCCAGAAAAATGTGGCTGCCCACACCCTTCAGACTTTTGGAAGACGTAGGAAATACTTTCTCAGCACATTCATCTTTCTTGGAGAAAGGACTTTGTTAGTTTTCTGCAGACATCTTTAGTAAATGATTGGCTTAACTGACTTGATGGACTAGACGTTTTTATACGCAGGCGAAGGACGTCAAATCGTAACCTTGTGATATGCCACGCCACTGTTTTGTCAAGGATACGCCAATAGGGACCAGTAATAATCAATGCATGGTAGGGAGCCAAAACGTTTTGGGCTTCAATAGGGGTCACAAAAAAGAATCACAACAAGGGCACATTAAAAATATCCTGAAGTTTTCTCCAGAATGTATGAAATCATTCGAACTGCTACATGCGTTGTCTGCACTTTTCTTCAGTTGTGTACAGAATTTAAGTTTTATCGTACAGGTTCAGTTTCACTGTCATATCATCATTGTCACTGTTTATTTACAGCTGAATGTAGAAAATAATAAATGAATCATATACAATGCAACTGGACTGTGATTAGTTCCTCAGAAACAAGGTATTAAGTTTCCACGTACGAGGATAGGGGGCCATAAAAATTACGGCTGCAAAATTCAGGTGTTATTAAAATTATCAGAGGGAAGATTGAGGACCACCAAAAAGCTTTGGTACCTTTGAAAATATATTTCTACCCCATACCCAGCATTAACGATGGCAGTCCCTAAAGGAAGAGGTGAGAATTCACCAGAGTTTAACATGAGGAAAATTCACAAGGCACTTTATAACAGACTTGTGGGTCCCTAAACAATGGTGATTGAGCCCCCCTAGAAATCACCCCTGTCCCTAAAGCAACTTTTAGGCCCAAGCCAATTTATCACAGTAAGTAGGAACTTTGAATATGTAAGGGCTACCAAATACTTAATGAAACAGAGCATCTGTTTACGGCTGTCACAAATTTCCAGATGTCCCATGTCAACCAGCAGCAAAGCAACTACAGGAAATACTCTGAAGATGAGCTTTTATATTACTAGATTCAATTTAAAACCACTTGCAGTAAACGAGACCATTATTTTCTTGGTTGTAAGATTCACTTCTTAGTAATGATAGAATAGGTATGAAAAGACCAGAACATTGTCGTTGAAATTTGGGGCAATTATACAGAAGAGTATAAAGATTTTGCCCCCAACCACTCTATCAAGCAAAGTGTTTCGTAGATTAAAACAGCAGTGAGAAAATCAAATGTGATACTATTATGCAATGACTTAAATTTTAATACTTGGCTTGTGATCATCTCAAAAATAGAGCAAAGAAATTCTGTCAATAATACTATATGACAAGCAGGGACGCTGGGAAGGACGGGCAGAGGAGAGCAAGCGCTTTTCCTGCCTTTCATTTGGGGAGCAGGGGAGCATAAATGCCCCTTCTGGTATGCAATAGCTTGTTTTTAAACTTTAGTATGGTGCAACTGGAATAAAAAAAAGTTGCTTAAATAAGTCACGTTTGATTGGGAAAAGAACTATTTACATGTTTGCAACAAAAAAAGCTCCTCCTAAAGGGATATATTGAAAATAGATGAAAGAGGTGTCTTGCAATTCCTCAGTTCCTCGGCTCGCTTTGATCACTTACGGTAGTCAGTGTCCCTTGTTCTCCGCTTTGCCCACCCTGTCCCCTGATATTCCGGCGTGCCTGAAGATAAGACATTAGTTCAAAATGCGGAATGAACACTCATTAACAGGGTCGCCGAGAGAATTCTCTCGGCGACCGAGCAGAAAATTCCCAGGGTCTAGACATTAACTTTGGAAAATAACTGCTGGTTTACTTTGTGAGGCCCTCCAGAACTTGAAGCATTGGGTATTATGAGGCCCCTTGGAGCTTGAAGCCCTGGGGAAGTTTGCCCCCTGCCCCCCTCTCGGTGGCTCTGGTTATTAGATCTAGCATTTACAGAACAGGGGCGTCGAAATCTGGGTGTGGGAAGGTTCTGGCGCCTCACTTTTACATAAAGTAGCATGTTTTCCTATTCTAACTGAGTTTATCTCTGACCATAGTGACGAGGCCTCCCCATAGTGACGAGGCCTCTCCATTTTGAAAGTCGTTTCGGCGCCCCTGCTAAAGAGAAGTGCAGCCTTTTACAGATATTATGAGTGCAATGTTCATAAAGTCCATCACTAGCTTTACATGAAGAGGATAACTCTGTTGCAGTATTCTGCAGACTGTCCATCAATCAGATTGATTACCAGTGAACATCATAGTACACAAATCCGTCGCTGCTCACTAAATCCTGTGGAAAATGGTTCTCCTTAAATCTGTTTACCTCACATTTATGACTTCCCGAGATATTTTTCACACCGAAATTGATAGATGAGCATTCTAGAAATGGCATATGTAAGCAAAATTCAAAGCATTCGTACAGTGACTGTGTCCACGTTTCATCAATTCCATGACCAGCAAGTCGCTTTGAAGTGTACTTCAGCGTAGTTGAAATTTGAGGCTCTGAATCTGAAGCTTGAAAGGACACATACATTTACACTCGACCAAGAAATTAGCGGACAAACAGAATAGAATTTGAGACAAGCTCAAGTAATGACAGGCTCAAGTAATTACAAGCACATGTGAAAGTAAAAGCTTGAAACAAGGCATTACAGAATGTGGCCTTTTCTTCAAATACTTAAAACTGAAGAGAATTGGTGCATTGTTCATCCATTTTGTTTCTGGTAAGTTACATCAGAAATTCCACAAATGAAATAGCCATAGAAATTATCTTATCACATTTCAGCATGGATGCAATACCCGGGGATAGCGATATGAGTTGTAGGGACGGATTGTGGAGATGTATATTAGGGGGTGCAGGATTTTAAAGGGTGGTGATCACCACGCCCCTCAGATGCCTGGATAATGAGACCACGCCTATTTTTCACTTTCATTACTGTCCCTTCTTAAAGTTCGCTTTTTATTGTAGAAATCTCAAATCAATCCTAGTACCACAAAAGATAGTTACAATTTTGCAGTTTACCGAATAGAAATATTGCATAGTTTAAGGAACAACAATATTGCAGAATTCACCGAATGGCATGACAAAATTGGGCAGTTTCACACTCTTAACACCCCTCGCAAAATCAATCTGTAATGGGGTGCTATTGGGGCAACCCATAGCATTGCGGATGCTAAAGCGGTTTAATTCTAATAGGCAGGCTGGCTACCCTGACCCAATCTTCTCCGTTTCCACTCCCTAAATAAGCCAGTTTCTTTGTAACTATCTGTCAGCTTACCATGCAAATAGTGGGGTGCCGAAGGACTTTTTAGTGGGAGGTGCAGCAGAAAAAAGTCGCCGATAGACTAAAAATCTCCCAGAATTACCTACAAGCGATGATCACAAACGCTGTGGAGGGTGCCACACCCACGCCCCTGCATAGACACCCCTGCATGCCAGATTCTACTAATTTTAGCATTTAATATTTCCTATGAAACCCAGAATATCAAGGTGTGCATTGTTGGCAGGTATGTAAAGTTGATATCACCAGCTGCTGATAAACTATTTTCAGTTACCAAAATGCCTACCATGGAAAACATCTTTAAAAATCTTCGGGTATCCTTCTGTCAAATTTGCTGTTAAGTTTGTGAAATTGTAACACCAGACTAGTTCATCCCGGAAGAAGAAGATCTGCTTTCTAACGATCATTGCGGCATCAATTTGATCTGGTGCATTTCTAAAAAGATCTTGCGTGTCCATCTCTCCATCCCTGACTCTTTTGTTGTTGGAACCAACAATAGTTATAAAACATTTGCGACCTTTAAAGAATATTCGATCGCCATTGTCAGGATCATGTACGACAGCGTCGGGATCTTTAAAGTAGTTTGGTACAACTGGCAATACCACACTCTTGAAGCCTTCTTCTTGAATCAGATACCTTCTCTTGTCCTAAAAAGAATAATCACTGCATTGTGATTAATCTATCCGTCGTTCATTTAATTGCACTTCTTCGCTTATAAGCTCAGAGCTTTTATGTGATCGTGTGGCTTTTTTAATGCGCCTATCTGCGGGGGCTTATCCTCCAGGGGGCTTATATGAGGTGTAGAAAAATGTTCAGTGAGAAAAAGATAAAAAATTATCAGATTCCTAACTTAAACAGCGAGAGCAGTAGCTATCTCTGCCAACAA
>OLMO02000231.1:22477711-22527934 GCA_900291935.2 Cassiopea xamachana
GTATTCATCAACAATCTTGCAGATACCCGCACCAGGATCTCCAGTGTGAATTATGACCTTCTGTCGTAGCTGCAAATTCAAAAAATATTATATTTGATTATTATGTTTATGAAGAACATGGTTGGGAAAAGATGCAAATCATAATTGAATACGCTTGCATCCACTTCCCAAATTGAACAACATGTATTCAATACAAACCATTTTATTTTGGAAGCATTTCATAAATAAATCTACATTTTAAAGGACAAAGAATTTAAGCAACTTGTGTTAGCAAGAGCAAAACCCTAAGGAATTTATCAATTAAAAAATAACAATTTTCACTGCAAGCAATTGAGAATTAGGAAGACAGTTTTGGAGTTGAAATGATGCTGCTAGATTAACATTGTACATCACATGCACAAAACGTCATTCCTGCTTTTTTTGTGTCCACTGGTCTTGCTGCTTTGCAATAGTTTAATCGCAAACTTCCAAGCATTACTGTTGTTCTTACTTCTGGACAATCTTCAGGGTCTTAAATGTGCAATTGAAATCAACAGAACATTAAGGGACAGTTAGTACTACAAAGTGAATATAAGGGGCTCAGAAGCAAGGAACATTAAGAGCTAGCTCTTGAGCTTGGTTCCTTAGAAAAAACATCGCACTGTCTCTTTAATACATGCCCCCCCGTCCAATTCAGGTCAGGTATCTGCGATCCTGGTAGCTGTTAATGTAATTACGGGGAAACTACCTACAGAGATGCAAGATAAAGCCCCAAAAGGATCCTTTACATACGCAGGGCAGCCGAATACAGTACAGGGACAGTGAAACGACTTTCCAAGTGGAGGGGCCTGGACACTAATAGCCTCTGAGCTCTGCAATGCTTTTGGAATACGAACAAGTGGAAAACATGCTGTTTGATGCAGAAAAGTGGGGGAGCCAGTGCCCAGCTCTCCCAGTTTCGACACCCCTGCAGTATACTAAATATCAAAGCACACGAAAGAACATTTCCTATCCAATCTCGCTAGCCTTCTTCCAACAAGTCAGTTTCATGCAGTTTTTCTCTTGCTAGGCGGTTTGCTAATTACTTGTAATCATCTTACGGTTTCACTCACATCAGCAAATCTAATTTAAAACGCAAATCTTTGGCTTTAGCTATCCGCATTGTTTCTCCCTTTCTAAGCGCTTTCCATAAGCGTTGTTTATCATGCACCTGCGCCTTTCATATTCCATACGCTAGCAGCCTTCCATAGGTCACGTAGAGCCGGGTTATCTCTCTGCCTTCACACTTCTTTCTCCAGTAGGGTAAGTTTTTCAAGCGTGCACTTTTCACGTTTTTCATCGTGCTATCACTCCATTTATTGGGTGTATTGGAAGGGAAGCTAGCATAGATGTTACGTGAGCTGCTTGACCTCCCACGTCCCTTCGTTTTATATATGATAATGTTCCAGAATAGGCCCAGGAAAATAGTTCTAAATGAATTGAGAGAAGGACCAGAATATTATTGCATTTGCTCTCACAAGATTACAGATTAAAACAAGTACAAATCTATCTGATATAAAGACAAAGTTACATAACAACTTATTCATTCTGATCTGAGCAAGAATGAGCTCAGATTTGGCATATCATTCAGCTCTGCACACCACAGGCAATGTTTAGCTAACTTTTCCATCAATTTCTCCTAACGAGCCCCAAAGCATCACTTTTGCAATCAAGGGCGGATCCAGACAAAATCGTGACATTCGCACTTTATGACCACACCCATATGCATACACCCACTTATGTTCTTTTGTAATGTTGCAAAAAGTTCTGCACTTAAACAGAATTATAAGCTACAGATAGCTCATTCTATTGACATTGCAATGTCACAATAATTCTAACATTTTGAAACTGTTCATCCATACACCACTACAATTTTAAACAAGACACTAGCTTTTTTCTGCTTGTGGACACTATTTTGTAAGAAATACTATCTTTGGCTAGTGTTTTGTTGTATCATTCTACCATAAAGTGCACAAGGAAGGCAAATGCAGCACCTGCCTTTTCTAGAGCACGCCAAACCAGGAGAAAACAGACACCAAAGTATGCAAAAGCCTATGGTAAATACTTCATATTGAGTGATACGGCAATTAAAACTTGCCATTTGCCTTCGTTCCCTTCCTTGTTCTATTACATTTGACATTGATACTACTTGATCCTTTATTGAATATGATGAAATTATTGGGGAACAACTTTGATTTACGCTTGAAACACGCTGTACTTACTTTAGGGGCATTACTGTTTCAACCAGTGTTTGGCCTTCCTTGAGCTTCTAAAAGTTATTTCTAAGTGATCAATAAGTAATTTAATTGCATCAATAACGTCTCCTTCAATGAAACGTAACAATTTATCCACAGCATCCAGGGCCTTGAATGTTACCACTCCAAGTAGAAACTTGCAAGGTGGCTGAAGTTATTGCAGTTATACAGAGGCTTCCCCTGCTATAAGCTACAAATCATCCATCACCTCTACCAATCCCACATTTGCACGAAGATTTTCTCTATACGTTTTCTATTGATTTCCAGGGTGGTATACTTGCGCCATCCAGTCCGACATTCGCACAGTCTTTTTGAAGTAGCTTTTCACGTACTGCTCAAGTGCGCACGCATTCTTGATTTTATTCGAATTTCGCCCCTAAAATAATTGGTTCTCTATAATGTATGACTACGGGGATATCTTCATGACATTGCTTCATGATGTTTACTGCTGCATACGAGGCAATTGCTGATGGAATCCATTGAACTATGTATGGAATCCTTTGATCTCTAAAAGGAATGCTGGTGGAATACATCAGATAGACTTTTGCATACTGTTTCAGGGGTGTTGAAACTGGGGGGGCGGGGGTGAGGGGGCCTTGTAAGAAAAGAAATGTTATGTAAAGTTATGTGAAGTCCAATGTTTGCAAAAAACTATATCCGGCTATAAAATCTGACATTTGCCTGTGCGAATGTTGTGAATGTCTGGATCCACCCCTGTTTGCAACTACAAAACAGTCCAGTTATGATGCAGCAGATGCCATAGAACAAACAATCTTACATTTAGTGCATCACATGCTCTTTCATGTGACTTCATCATCTCTCTAACTTCTTTAAGTTTTGCATCAACTTTTTCCCTCCATTCATCCCAAGGTTCAGGAGATGGGTCTGGAAAATCACAGATTTTCAATTAAAAAGGCAACAGCAATCATACACATAAAATTACATACCACTCAAAATGGCTACATTTATGCTCTGCACACAATTGTTGCAAATGGGTAAGGTACTTCCGCAAGTCCGTAAAGAGAAATGACTCTATTTTTTTCATAGTATCAATGAAGATTTGGTACTTCAAGAGAGTTGAAAGTCTATGGGATACATAAAAATCTGACCGTAAGCATCAATTGTTTCAGAAGTGAGAAAAAATTTTGGATTCTTTTGCTCAGCAATCTTAAATATCTTGTCACACATACTTCCCTCCTAATTAAGCCTACTAAGATTGTACAGTCAAGAGTCAGGAACATACAGCCAAGAGATGACTGCTCACATTTGATTAGATTCAATATGATCAATACACAGCAACATGTCTGAAATTAGACTCAACCTAATTCCCTCAGTTCACAAAACCAGTACCTGCAGCTGCCTCATGATCTGAATCACCATTCAAGATCTATGACAGACATATTCTGCACAAGATATTTAATGCAAAAATGATCTTCTAAGATAAATCATCAACCACAGAATCTTTGCAGATGCACATTCAACAGTTTCTTCAAAAAGAGATTAAAATGAGACAATGTGCTATTTAATTTTCTGTTTTTATTGAATAGCAATTAGAGTGGTCTGGTCAACAGCTTCTGAGAGTTATTAATAAGCACGGAAATTTTGAAATATGACAAAAAATTAAGGTTTTGCCACAGGAATCTGCATAACTACAACCAATGGGATATTCAAAGCATTATGATATTAAGATATGAACTTCAATAGTGGATCTCCATTTATGATGCTATTTATCAGAGTCCTGCAAATAGAAAGTAAATAGTAAAAGCTACACATTTTTCTTATAAGACAACTATATTTTGCATAAGATAAAATTTTCTTGGGTGAGGTAGCATAGTGGTTAGAGCGCATGCATCCTGTGTGGAAGGTCTATGGTTCGAGTCTGACTTGGTGCCCTGACTGAATGCTCGCTCACTGTTCACCCAGCAGCGAATGAGAACCTGGTGGCAACACTGGGGAGATAAAGGCGGCGGAGAAAGGAACTGGCCACCGTACTTCACATGCTGATGGCTCAGGATAAGTGTCCTCTCTAACAGGCACTCCCCTACATACAAAAGTATATGGGACTATCTTTACCTTTACCTTTAAAATTTTCTTAAATTTTAACAGAAGTGAGGCTGAGATTATCTAAATATTTTCTAATAATTTTTTTCTACAATAAACTGGCTAAAATGGGTTATCTTGTCTTTAGTATTTTTGCAAGCTTGAAGTCATATTCTGTCTTTAACAGTTTTGCAAATAAGAATGAGGATGCATTGAGTTCGGCAAACCAAAAATCTGAACTTTGGTACATGAGCTTTGTGATTTTCCTATTTTTTCTTAAGGTTTTCACTTTTAGAATCTCATTTTCTTATAAACTTTTTTCTTACAAAAAGATGTATACAAATTGTAGAGCATGCAGAAACACAAAGGGATATTAGGGTGCAAGCTTCAAACATAGCGGCAAAATGCATCCATACAGAAACACAAACACATAGCCACATAAACACACACAGAGACATAAAAACACAGGCACACATAAAAATTCTGCTACTGCCTATTACAAGATTATGTAGGATTGACAGGCTTACTGGTGAAATCATGATGAACTATAACCACGAAATCATTAACAAGCAATTATTAACAATAACTAATATAGTATTCATAATTCTCCATAAAATCACATGGCTTATAATACAACAATAACAATAAAGAGCTTTTATATACTATAAAGTAGTAGAGTGGAGCATGAATCATACATCACATAACTTTTAAGTAATTTCAAAGGCAAAACTTTAAGGGTAAAACATTGTTGTCCAAAAAAGTAGAAAGGTGTTTTCCAAAATGTGACTTACGTCTGAGGGAGAGAGCTGGTGGTGATGGAGCATCAAACATATGTACCAACAGCACTGTATCACTTGGACGCTGAATTTCCTTTAGATAAACTAGGATAAAGAAAACATACTCTATCAAGTTTCTAGTACCAATGACGTTGATAGTTCAGCAATGAGTTTGATAGTTGCAGTCTAAGTGCGAAAAAATTCATTTTATTACTTTTAGATTGATGAATGGTTATGAAGAAAACAAGGGTGTCTTAAAAAGAACTATATCCTGCAAAAGAGAAGTACTTTGGAGTTGCAAAAGTTTTGAAAAAAGTCAGCATGGCTCTTATGAATAATTAATAAACCTGCTGTGTCCATAAAAAAATTCAGACAAATGATATAATATCTGGTGTAAAAGTATTTTTTTCTACGTGTAAATATCAACCTGGAACTCATCCAAAACGACTATGAAAGTAAATATGGTGGCATCCAATCAATGTCTGTAGCCTAATCGATGACTTGCAAACATAGCTGGGAATACAAATAGAAAACAATGGAAAACCCTTGGCCGTGTACAGCACTTAGTAATTCAAAGTTCATAAGTCACACAGCATCATATTTACGAATAAGGGGCCAAAAATACTTTTGGAATCTTGCAAAATCATAACCTTCGATGAAAACACAAGCAGACATGATACCACGAAATTCAGTCACAATGAACTTCGCAACTTCTTGAAATCCACCGCAAAGCAAAAAGCACGTCAAAAAGCAGGAACCTAGAGTATTCGTTGGCCTGCCAAATAAAATAAAGCAACGAGTAAAATTATCGCATAGCTTCTTTGGAAGCTTTAGGTTGACTGTCTTATTCGGTATGCAATTTGCACATCTGTGTGTGAGAACAAATGGTATTCCAATTTGAGATGGCCTTGCTAGGGCAAGTCTATCACCGCCTAATTTTGGCTCAAAGCTTAATACTAATCACTAAAGGAATTCTATCATTCAAAACCACACTCCTTCTTTAGCTAAACATGCAAATTTTTTGAGTGATACATATTTTGCTATTACAATCCAACAACCAAAAGGTCACAGCACCGATACTCGTCAGCGAGCCACTAGGCCTAAATTTTATTCTGCATAAGGAAAATTGGCAAGGTGAACTCACATTGCATCGCCAATTCACTTGGTTTGCTTCCATCGACTGCAACCAAAACTCGTCTATGAGAGTCATCGCCTGTCTTCTCCATGTTCTTCCCACAGCAAGTGAATAACTGTCAGTATTTCCTGAGTGCAGCTCTATACTTAGCGAACTGTCTGTTCAACAGGTGGGCAGCTCAAGAAATGTAGGCGTTCTGGGGGGATGGGCAAGCAATGAAAATGCGTCAATAGTCTGAAATTGTGGTAGAAAAAGTAATTCTAGTGGTAAAATGTGTGCAGGAATATTAACGAACGGGTTTTGAGAGTTTCAATATGGATAAGCTGCAGATTGAACATGTTAGCGACAAACTGATCCGAATAAAGAATCTTGCAAGCCATTGAATATTTCGAACGCTGGGTTTCAAAGCGCAAAATAGAACAAGGGGATTGAGAACTTTACAGTGAAATTTTAACTTGATGTCATCTTGTCCAAGCTAGCAATAGGCACCTACCTGCAGGAGACAATGCCCCCAAACGAAAAAGTTTGCATGGTTTTTCACACAAGAAGTTTCTGCTAAACTGGAAACTATGACCACAAGCAAGGCCGGCGAAAAAATTCAAAGACACCGGGGAAAAATAGAGGGCAGAGACCCCCTGCTAGCGAAGCAAGCAGAAACATTTCAGTGTCAAGGAATTAATTTTCACTTCATATATCTAAGGAGGGACACCCTTCAGCAATGAAGCTGATTTCCAAGGGGCCCTCCACTTAGCTACTTCCAATAAATCGAAAAATAACGGAAAAGGTAGAAATTAAAATACAAACATCCTAAAAGCTTGGTATCAGTAACTTTAGCATTGAAAGAAAAAGATTAAAACGCTAATCAATGTTGCAAAATTACTGCTGGTTGAATTTCAGGCCCCCAGACATTGAGGCATTGGGTTTTATGATGTCCTTTAGATCTCGGGGCAATTTGCCCCCTACCCCTCCCGGCGACCCTGGCCATAAGTATGTTTCGAATGGTTCAGCAAAATGAGATTAAAACTGAGTGAAAGGAGGCCTCCAGTGTGGTCTTTTCAGATTTTCTTCCAACTTTGAGAAAGATATAAACGGTCAGGGCCGTTGTTAAACAATACACAAGAAAAACTCTACCCCTTAATATTGCTCAGTACGTTCCAGAAATTATGTTTAACGGGCTAAAAGGGGATTTTCTTCCCACTCCAAATATTGTGGCCTGATTCTTAGTCAAAGAAAGACAAATGAAAAAAATGTTAAACAAGAACCAAAACGTATATTTCTAATTCCATTTCTATTACAAGTAATTTCGTATCATGGGCTTTTAGTATATTTATTGACAACAATACAATCAAATTTAAGATATTTCAACAACTTGACCATTATTTGGCATTTTATCTACAAGTCGACGCAACAAAGGGTCAAAGACGGTTCGATTACAGTTGGGCATATTCAGGGAGATTTAAAACTGAGAATGCGCCCAGAAAAGCAAACGGTCTTTACCATCGGCAGCATAGATATAGGTCGGCAGCTATTACAAAACCAGGCAGCCCTAAGTATGTATAACTGGCTTCTAAACAAGATTGGACGTCATTTGTTAGGATCTAATTAAATCAATCAGTAGGTGAAGGTGCATTGACAATATTTTCAATCAAATTCGTGAAATTTAGCGAGAGTAATATTTGACCAGGTCTTTTGAGGGTGTATCGTACAAATTATCAGTTTCCTACTCCATATACTTAAAAGCATAGCTTGATTGAAGTTTCATATACTTCATAACATAGACATTATTAATATAAATTTAATAGCTCATAAACATTGACAAGGATAGAGTAAAACTACTCAATCATATTGATGGAACAATTCAATGTAAAAAACACAAATGACAATAAAAAGAGATGTAAATTGCAAGCTGAATGCATGCAGAGTGTTAATGTCTGTGAGGGGAAATAAAAACAACAACAGGCATAAAAGCATTAAGTGTGGAAAGATGATTAACTATGGCAGTTACAAAACGACAGGAAATAAGGCCTAGAATGGAATGATCAACGTAAAAACCATAGCCCTGATTTAGAATGCATACGTAAGAAAAATACAATAATTTTTGGAAGGGGAATAATTTTTTTTCTTATAGGTACTCTTGAAACCTGAATACTAGAAAAGCGTGGTCAATAATAATAAATTCATTGCGCTGCGTTGCTATTGATGCATGCATCAAAATTCAGAAGCCGTAACTGACCATTATTCTTACACAGACAAACAAGAAAACAAATAGGTAGCATTTTCCCTGGCAATACTACCTTGAATGTAAATGAATTGACGACCTGGAATCTGACCTGCTGCATTGGACGAAATAAAATTTGATAGAATTAATGTCCTAAGCAACTGGAATAGCTTCATCTTCAACACTGCTGGTTACAATATCTGCTGGTTTCTCGTCACTAGGCGGTGAAGTTAGCCCATTTTGGCTATCACGGTCCGTCTCTACTTTAGCAGTTACAACAGAGTCCGAATCTTTGCTTGATTGTTTGATGTCATTATCGTTTGTTATGTTTGGTGCATCACCAGACGAAGTCGCATGAGTTTCAGTATTCTTGCTATCTTCTCCATTGACTTTGCTTTTTGCATCTTTCACTGTCTCTTTGGTTGCATTGTCTTAAACAGATTTAAGCAGCAATAAAAATACCACAAATTAAAGTAAACAAGGCTAATTCCTGCAAAAATCCTCTAATACAAGGTTCCTACAGCAACTCAACGCGCATTACTAACTAAGGCGGTACACGGCAATCTTTGACATATCAACATATCATATGAATTTTGAAAGGGTTCGTGCTTTACTGAATAGAAAAATTTACGGACTTTTTAGGGACCTATAATTAATTTATAAGGAGTATTTTTTCTATGTTTCCTTGACCAAAAGATGACTTCCTAAATAAATCTGCTGCTGAAAATCGTTTCTCCCCAAAACTGAATCAGAAATAAGGAGTTTTTCTCTACAGTTCACGAAAGTATGGAGTTGTAAGTGCTCTTGTAAACGTAAATTATATCTAAGGAGTTTTCAAGGGTCTAGGGAGTAGCAAACAATTGTCTCATCATTTTTCTATGGTGCTAAAAAGTGAAATATCCTTTCTACTCCTGAAAACAGTTATGAAGAACGATAGAATAAAAATAACAATAGTAATGAAGAATTATATAGAGATCCATCTGAACAATTTCAAACAAGTACATCCGACAACAAACTACAACTTCTTGGAAACGCAGCTGAATTATAAACTTCAGTAGGAGAGCCACGGCGAAAACCTTATGGCACGACGAAAATCTTATGGTTGTGATTGATGACTTTCTTTATAGCAACATAACCAGAATTATAAAAGACATGACCGTGTAAGACTAAACCGTGATTTTAACAATTTTTCCTTTGCTATTTCCACACATTTTCCCCACTTACGCTAGAAAAGACCATTTTATTCCGAATTCATTTGCTGATGATAAGACGCGTTGTCTTGAAACGTTCTTAATCACCTTTTAGCCTTACACAGTCATATCTTCTGCAATGCTGGTTATGTTGCAATAGAGAAAACCATCAATCACAATCAAAAAATATTTTTTCATGGCTTGAAACTATAAATTCATACCATTCTGATTTTCAGATGATTTCCCCTGTTTTGACTTGTGATTGTTTTTACTTCCATTTAGTTTTGTGTCATGGTTCTGCTTGCCGTCATTTCGCGTCACTCGCCGATTCTGACGCCCATGTTGCTTCTGTTGCTGTCCGTGTGATTGTTGCCCATGATACTGCTGTCCATATGACTGGTATCCGTGCGGTCCGCGCTGATATTGCTGCTGTCTGCCGGGCTGACGCACTGGGGATGAGTTTGGTGCCTTTGAATGAGGACCTTGTTTCAAATTTAATGAATTTTTCTTGTTATGGCTTGATTTTGAATCATTCTTCCCTTCCCCATCCTTCCGTTCCTCTTCTTTAGCGTGGCTTTCCCGGGTTTCTTTTTGCCCATCACCTTTTTCAAATTCGGTCTTGGTCACCTGTTTGCTGTCGTCAGTTCTTCCGTAAAACCTTCTCTCTAAGTCCCCAGCACTCTGTGTCCGGCGTCTTCGTTCTTCTAACTGGAGTCGATCAGCTGAAACAGTGAAATCAGCGTAATCATGACAAACAATCAACTGAAATTTCAGTACATAATATATCTAAAAAACTAACAACCATTACACTAAAAACGCAAAATAATAAACGAAAAAGTGTTTAACTATCCCTATAAAGGGATATCTTTTATGAGACTTGAGACAGTGCCTAGAGACAGAAAATAAGATGTAAGCTACCAGCATTGCTATCAAGGGAATTCACCTTCTGTTTTCACGTCATCGGGTCGACTCCTCCAATCTTGATCTAAGAAACAAATGAAATAGCATAACAGGAATCAGAAAAGTACGCTTGAGGTAGAACGCGGGAGGTGCTCCCAATTTACAACAACAGCTGCATTTACAAGCTTAATAATCTTCCCTAGAGGAGCCTGCCTCGTTTTATCACATAAAAGTATCAAGGTGATGATAAAAGTACTTCCGTCAAAAGTCTCAAAAACTAATTCAGGTTTCAACCACGGGCGGATCCAGAGCTGGACTTTCGGGAGGGAGGGTATCTGATTCATTTCATTGTCTTTTTCATGGAAGAGACTTCTTAAGATTATTGTTTGCTATAGGAAATGGTACCACTTGGGGGAGGGATCATGACAGCCCTGAACTTCCACTGGATCCACCCCTGGTTCCAACAAAGTATAATCCCACTATAAAGCATGGTCTACTTCCCCCTTCATGCAATGATGAAGGCACTGAACTGAGCCGAAATTGTGGCCTAAAAAAATCACAAACCTTTCATAGCTTGATCTTTCTCACCCTCACTGATCCTTCTTGTACGAACTTCAGCTCTTCCACCCCTAGCAGCTGTGATTGCTCCTCGATTGGACCCCATTCTTCCACGCCCTGCTCCACCTCCGAGGTACGAGTGCTCATCTGCATCAACTTCCGTGATTGTCGGTGGAATATTCTCCGGAGAATTTTTGCCCCCAAGGGGTGATGCCCTACCTCCCTGAGTGAAAAGGATGAAGAAACATTGATCGTAAAACAAGATATTCCTAAATGAAAACAAAAACTCCACAAATTCTATAAAAAGTTCTGAATGGTGTTTTGAAGGGAAAAAATTAAGTCTTTCCATATGAAGCAATATAATTCCACAAAAATTTGACTTGAAAGTGAAAAGAGAGACGCTATTTTCCAACAAGATGTATATTCCCATAATCAACATAATTATTTGCTGTGACATTTATAGCATGAATCCAGCCTAAACAAATTCAAACTCGATCCAAGTGATTGCTGACATTCAATAACTCAAGAAACTTTTACCTTGCTTTTGGCAACAAAAAGCTATCAGATCAACTTGAAATACCTCACTTACATTATCCGTTTTTCTTGAGCTCACACCTTCACTTTCACTCGTTGTTCGGATCCTAGACAACATTGACATTCTGTTTTTACTGTAATGATCCGATCCCGTGTAAATGGGCAGCTCCGTCAAATCACCAGTGTAACTTTCGACAGTCTGTGTTCGATCCCTGCCAGGGTAGTCAGATTGCCCAAGGCTGAGGGCGTGCTGCCTTTTCATTTCAGCAGGCGGTGGGAAATACGGCCCAGCGGTTGGGGACAGGCCAAGTTCCTTGAATTGCAAATCGATGCTCTCTTTCTCTTGCCTAAGGTTTTCAACGTCCTATAAAATACGTTTAAGTGACGTAAGAAATACATTCAAAGCCACCTTGAAAACAGCACTGAAAATCAGTCCATGCCCTGAAGAAATTGGTGCCAGAGCGTCAAGTCGCACGTGCGCCCTTGTCCGCACGAGTGATTACTCTTACTTAATTGAAATTGCACGTGCGATCCAAGATTTTTGTTTCCGAAATACAAATCTCGTTCTTGCTGAACCATTTCAAACGTCTCATTTAGGATAAAACAGGATAAAGCAGAGTTATGAAAGCAAAATATGACCGTCACTAGTGTAGCAGTTGCGACAACGTTACTATTTGGCATGTGCGACTGCGCGGTTGAAAATGATATTGGCAGGGGCGATTATTCGCTCGTGCTGGGGATTTTGCGCGTCTGGACACAAGTAAGTGCGATCACACGTGTTTCAGGGCATGTGCTGGAAAATTTTACACAGCAATATAATATATTTGACAGTGTATCATATGCTATTGGGAAGGCCGATCTTTTGCGTGAATTTTATCAAAAATTTAATAGAATATATCTTCTAGTGATATAATGCCATAAAAGAGAGCATCCTTTGATACTGTACACAAAACGAGCCATTGAGGAATAAACATGTGTACTACAAACATGGCTGCCTAAAGGGGGGGCAGGGAGCAAATTGTCCCAGGGTCTGAAGGTCTAAGGGGCCTCAAAACACCAAATGCTTCAAGGTCCAGGGGGCCTCATAAAGTAAACCAGCAGCACCTTTCCGTAGCTAATTTCTGGACCTTGAAAATTTTCTGCTCGCTTCGCTCGCAGGGGGCTTCATCTTTCTCTTTTCCTCCCGAAGCCTCCGAATTCTCTTGGTGCGCGCTGACTACCAAATATGATTAAACATATTCAGCTTTTCAACCATTATAAATTCACATAGCTTTTATTTCTGCTTCTGCTATTTCAGCTTTTTACTTCACTTTGTGACATATTACTAGAAACAAACACTAATTAAAAACAATCAGACCTTCCAATTAAGTAGAAAGTCACGTGTAGCATTACGTCATTAGGAATTGCATTGAATAGGAGATAACAATACAGAAATCTATCCACTACAACAAACCTTCAGATGTGCTAGGTGGTAATTCAACATCATTTTTGCCAACGATATACTGTCCAAAGTACCAATAAATAAAAATGGAACGTCTTTCTATAAATCCAAATATAAACACCATGAAGCTTCCCAAATAATAAGAAAGGGAAAGGTAGCAATGGACAGCTGATACAAAGGTGAATTTGTGACAGCAGCGATGATTCTGAACATTTCATGGATGCTAAATGGTAGTTGAAAGCCATAAGGGTACATACAATATAAATGTCTAACTCAAGAGCTAATATTTGCTCTTATTATAAGACCATTAACATACAGATTTTGGAATGTACCCCCAAGTTTTGTATCACGTGCTATCTAGCCCAGTTTTCATTGGCACAACTGGTAGTATCAACCTCGTGGTTAATTAGGAATACATTTAGTAGGAGCATCAGTAGTAGGGGTCATGCACGTAACTGTAAGGGAAAACAGGGGGACAATGCTCTCCTAAACGAAAAATTTTGAATGGCTTTGTCCCCCAAAAGAATTATTAAGCTGGGGATTTATATAATAAAGTAAGGCTCTTGCCTCTACAACCTGATTGTGTATCATATATATATATATATATATATATATATATATATATATATATATATATATATATATATATATATATATATATATATATATATATATATATATATATATATATATATATATATATATATATATATATATATATATATATATATATATACATATATATATACATATATATATACATATATATATATTACACACACACTTGCTTAAGCCTGCATTGAATGTCTATCTGGAATCCCAAGTCTTTGAAAATCTTTATTATGTTTTTCGTATAGCGTCTGCTTGTTTTCCGATTATCTTTCATAAAATGAAAAAGCCATCGTCTCTATATAGTCCGTTGTCTTCCTTAATTTGTGAGCTAGTGGGACTATTCATTCTCTCAAAATTGGATAACACAATAAATAAGGAAGACAGCAGACTATGCAGAGACGGTGGCCTTTCTACGAAAGACAAACGGAAAACAAGCAGACGCTAAACGAAAAAATATAACGTATTACCTCTTTTTCTTCGGCTGTTTTGTCCTCGGAAACCGGCTCAATCTTCACTCTAACGACACCTGTTTTATCCACGATATCCTGGACTATTCGGCCATTTTTACCAATAACTTTTCCTGCAAGATGAAAGACACGCAAACTAAAAAAATCCATTACAATTCCCTCTCTGAGATAGACTGTTGAAATTTTCAATCATAAAACAGCTGATATTTCCATGTGTGCTGAAAAGAGTAGATTAACCTCCTCAAAATCACCCATAATAATCATGATAATTGTTAACAATCAAAGCTTTTAACGTCGGTTAGACAGAATCGGAAACACAAAGCAACTACATCTTACCAACATAGATTCGAGGGACGTAAACAATTTCTTCTGCAAATTCAAGTAGCTTTCTTGCTTCTTTTATACAGGTCTTGTTCTGAAATACATTTATAAAATCAGCAAAGGATAAAACTGCTTCTTCAGAAGTCATAAAATGATAAGTAACATCTCTCTCTAGTAAAAACCCAGTCACACATTGGTGTAATTCTACCAAAAGTTGCAATGATTGCTACTAGTAACGGTACGAAGACGGTCATCCTTTGATATCCTTCTGAGTTGACAGACTCATAGTAAACACGAAGGTAGGATCTAGTATACATTAGTCAGTCCATGCCCGGTAGACATTGGTGCAGAAGCAATTGCTCTTACTTATTTAGCATTTCACGTGTGATCCAAGATTTGTCTATCCGCAATACAGAGTTTCTTGTTACTGAAGCATGCCAAATGTCTCACTTAGAATAAGACAGGGTAACGATAGTTTTGAAAGCAAAAGGTGAAAGTTACTAGTGTTGCAGTTGCAGCAGCAAAGTTCCCATTTGGCATGTGCGATTGCACGGTCGATAGTGATGTAGGGACGGGCGATTTTTCGCTCGTGCTGGGAATTTTGCACGTGTGTGGGCATAGTCGCATGCGATCGCACGTGCCTCCGGACATGGACTGCGGTAGCTTAGTGTCTGCTAGAAAGGACATTTATCCAGGACAGGCGGCATGTCAGATACGGTGGCCAGTAGCTTCATTAACCCCTTGTATCTCCCCAGAGTTGCCGCGACCCAAATGACTTTGAACCATCAACCCTTTCCATAGTAGGAAAGTCTTTTAGCCACAACACAACCCCGTTCACCAGCCTCATAGCAAAGAGAATAACGTAGAAAAGAAGTACATGGCTGATGATCGTCACTAAAAATAATACTAATACTTACCTCGCCCACAATATGAAAAGTGCAATTAGGCTCATCCACTTCAATAGCGAGAATGCCTGGAATTTTCCTTGCAGCTTGGATATTAGCACCCTGTGCGCCAATTGCTAAGCCAAGTAGATCTTCTGGAAGTTTCAACTGTTCCAGTATACTTCCTTGCTGTGGTTGGTGTTTTGCACTCTGTTACGTCAAGACAGATAAACAAAATAGGACACACAACACATGGAAGTATGCGAGGTTACTACTTACAAGAACTATTGGAAGTAACAGTGTTATTATGCATGAACAGCAAAGGTCCAGTTCTCCGAAAGCATGGAGAATATAAACCAACTAGCCTTTCTTTTAATAAGGAGCTGCTCTTCCAGGAGGCCCTATTTATCTACGCCTTACTCTTCCAATATGTCTTCAGTTGCTTTCTTAAAGTACTTAGCGTTGGAAACTCTTGCTTATCAATAGGTGTATTATTCCAGTCCTTACGAGCTGAGTATTAGAAACCCATTTTCTACTGATAAGTCTCATGCTTAGATGTTTTGGCTGTTCCTTGTACTAGAAGATGGAAACCTGGACCATGTTCTGTATTTTTCTAGAAAGCCTAGAGTTGACTATGTACTTTGTGCAATTGACTTGATCTCTCCATGCAAGGTTTTCATCAACAATAAATCCCAGGGAAATTGTTGGCACTTCCCTTTGTATGCTATGATTACTATCAATAGCAGGATTTGGCAGTATGTGAAGTTGATTGGTAGACTTCCAAGTCAGTGAAGGTTATTTACATTCAATTCACATGCTCACTTAAGTAATCCATGCAGTGTACACATTTAAAAAAAGATATTTCACAATTAAAAAAATCAGTGCTAGACAGCAAAATATGTATACAAGGACACAAAAGTATAAGGCAATGGAGAGCAGTACATCTACTTTTTCTTAGAGAGTAAGGGCAGAGGGGGTAGAAGTGCTGTTTTCATGCTGCCTATTCAAAGCACTGGATTGATTAGCTTGGAAGCATCACAGCACAAAAACGAACAGACCTACAACCTTTGGATTTCAAAATGTGATTTTAAAAGTGTTTTTTTCACAACTGTAAGCCATTTAGCTGTAAACTTGCATGTAAAGCCATTGTTTGCTAAACAATGAGTGCCTTGCTTCAAATTCAGTTCGCATTGCCACAACACTGCTCTAGCATTCCCTGCATGTACAAACAGTCAAAGGTACAATTCTATAACTAAAGCCATCACTATGGCTACTATCTGTATCATTGAGGACCAAATACCTCAAGTTGTAAAGTTGCCTCTTCATTCCTTGTCTGCAGCAATAATTTTGTTCTTAAGCTTCTGAAATGCATTTCACTCAAAACTGCAGATCTTTTGATGGCTTCTTCACTTGTTGACTAGAAAGCATATACTTTATCAGGAACTCAATAAATCATGCAAATGTTTAACAAATGTGAAACTTCAGTAAGAAGTAGGAGCCTATCATACAGTACAAGGGCTACAAAGAGAGAAATAACTTTCTTTGCTTCTCAAAAATAAATGATAGAAAAATATACTTAGTCAAGCAGTATCCCAGTGCAGTTGGAAAATATGTTTGTATACATGGTGGTTCTAGTGTGGCATGTGAAGACACTGTGAAGGAGACCCAGGTATCCCTTCATACACATTTTTTTAAAAGAAAACCACAATTTTGCCTGAGCCTCAATTTTCTTAACTTTGTCTGAAATTGCGCCTGGGATTTTCTTAACTTTTTCTTAACTTTTTCTGAAATAAACTGGCTAAAATGGGTGAAACATTTGTTACTAATATTGTATACATGAATTCAACTTCCATCTTTAACATTTTGAATGCAATAATGACAAAATATCAACTTTTGGCTAATAAAAGAACTAAATTCTGGAAATTGAGCTTCATAATTTTCTTAAGATTTTCTTAAGATTTTGATATGCTGGTGAAAAAGTAAGAATGACTAAAATATTTAGATGGATCAATTGGAAAGAATAGAGTGCTTTCCACTTAAACATGTCATTCCCTTGCATGAAAATCAAAGGCTGTGAGGGCAAGTGCATAGTGAAATATTAGAAATCATAAAGATAATGTTTCAGTTCTGCATGGCATTCAAAAAACCTCATTATAACAATGAACAAATCTATCAGCACAAATAAACACCATTAACTTACCAAAACAACCAAAACAGTAAGCTCTGAATGATAAACGACTGAAGATGCACCAGTCTGCTTCGTAAATTCATAATGAACACTTGCATCTTTGCATCTGACAAGGAAAGATAGATAATTGATCAGAGCATATCCAAATTCCATTTTAAAGAGGTGCCAAAGCCAATGTATTTGTGAGGGGTGAGTCTAACCAGGGGTGCCATTGCCCCCTAATTTGTTTGAAATTGTCAGATATTTTGACATTTTAATGCCTCTTTGGAAAATTTTTGGACCTTTGCTGTTAGTAAAGACAAAGGTTTTGAATTTAATAAGAAATTCATAGAACTTGGCCCCCTACTCTGCTGGTGCGATGATGCCCCTGGGTCTAAAGATAAAAACTTCTGCACTTCCCTCTTTATAACGTGAAATGCATAATACAAAAACTCAGTTACACACAGAGATCATATTTAATCAGCGCAAACAAGCTCCTCCCCACACTACATTGATTATGAAAAAACCATATCTATTACTGAACACAATCTTATTGAACTTTGTAAATAAAACTTGTACTTCTCTACTTAATATACCCCTACAATTGGGTGCTAAAGATAATATATCTCCATGCACAATATGTATAAATATCTGATGGAATGTGGGTCTGTATCAAGCCAATTACTTCCAGCACAACAAAGACAGCTTGTTTGATAGAACTGTATATAAAACTGATTTCTCAATAGCAAAACAAAAAAAGAATCAGTTAACTTACAATTGCCTTAGATCCATTGGAACATCAATCATACATTTGAAGTACATGTCTCGGGAGATGGCATTACTAAAACAAAGCAGCGAAGATCTAATACTGAAAAAACTAATAAAGCAAGTATAGCAAGTACTTAACTTTTACAGGATCTATTGAGTGCTGGCATAATTTATTGCAAAAAAAGTTTGATCTGAATCTGGTTCAGCCTTTCACTCAAGGAAGCATTTTAGGGTTAAAAAAGAGGCTCAGAAAGGTGCATAAGGGGGGGACTTTGCTTGGTGCCTGAACACTTTCAAAGCAAACCACACTATTACCAAAATGTTACAGTGATAGTAGCAAAGATGCCTGCAATACAAGGGTAGTGGTGGCACAACTGGTTTCAACTATTACATGGGAACATCAGTTACAGAAAATTTTTTCAAAATTTACTTAAGTAATTAACTTTATGAACACATTCTGAACTCTTACTTCTTATTGACTGGCCGTATCCGCTCTTTTGGAACAATTTCATTGAAACTGTCATCAAATCCTCTGAATTTCACTACAAAAAGCTAGATTAGAAAAAGTATCAATTAGACAAGTCCATACACAAATGATTACCATACAATCATGCCTATGGAAAAACAAGGATTTTAGTTACTAGCTCAAGAGGGGTATGAAGGAAAGTAGGGACTGGCACACTTTCATACATAGGGGAAACACCATTTCCCTATTTGGAGATGAAGCAAGTTGGGTAATTTCTTTCTTCACTATCTTAGTCTTACAGTGTTTCCACCAGATCCCATACCTGTCAACCTGTATATTCTTGTCATACTATCCATGATTTTTGTGTACTTTCAGACATGTAAGGCATAAAATCTGTACAGAGAAACATAAAATTCATCAATAATGGTACCATTTGGTATAAGACCGATTTTCAACAAACTGTAAATCAAACAGTTTCACTGGTAGCCTCAATTTATTAGTATTTTTCATTACAAATACCAGGAAGCAATATGGATGCTAGTGTGTGCTGCCTAGACTGGCTTACTTTGGGGTTTTCTTATTGAATCATCTCATTTCTGATGAAGTGTTGATATAGTGTAAGGACTTCTTTTCATTTGTAAAGAAAATTACAGTGACTTACATGCCATTGTGCCTTGCAGGTTACCAGGCATGGATCACTCATCCCTCCTGGGGGGAACACTAATTACTCATGTATGGATTGGAATAACATAAGCAAAGTACAGTATACCTCCCCTCTCTGGGTAATAATTTTTGCACGCCACCAACCAAAAGGCTCACTTTCTGCTGCTTTTGAAAATACCTGTAGAACAAAGCATACCACATAATGTAATGGTGACCTAAACAATTATCACAAAAAGTCAAACACTGAAAAAACAAAATGATGCATAAAAATTATTCCATTCAGTAGATTTTCACATTGCAACATAAAGTAAAAACCTCCAAACACTATCAACTCAATTAGCAAACTCAAATGAATAAGAATGAAAATGAATTTAAGTAGAAAGAAATGCCAGTAATCAGAACAAAATTTTCAACTCAATTCTAGAATTAAAAGCAAGCTATTGCCTTTTTGGCAAATAGGCTGTACAGCATACGGGCAAAATGTAATCCATAGGGACTGAAAATCCTCAAATTGGCTTCCTCCCTCAATTAAGCCCCAACCTACAGTTACACATTGCTAATAAGCCCCCTTCAATATACCTCCATCCAAAATGTAATTGTAGCTATTTGAGACTTCATTAGTGCTTTAGTGAGTTAAAAAAGAAAAATCAGCCATTAATTCATGAAAAATCTGCATGTTGCTTGTATTTGTAGCATCAAAAAGTTGCTCATGGGTAGCAGAGTCCATAAAAAGTGTTAGCTCCAAGTCTGTGAGCTGGAGACAGGTTTCTGAAATCTATGCCAGTTTTGAGGAAGGCCCAATGATTTACGAAAAACCTAGCTTGAGAGAGAATCTGATACACAAACAAGGTGCATGGGAAATGAAGGGGCAACATATTGATGTTGAATAATGAGGAAGGTTAAATATAAAGAAGTTACTGCCGGAGAAAGGTTTGACTTTTTTCTGTACTCTGATGGGTAGAACAACTCAAATGGAATATGATCAACTACCAGAAAAAGCCCCTCCTTGAATGAGCCATTCCCTCAAATAGGCCCCCATGCAAAAATCTAAAAAATAAAAGCCCCCAGGGGGCTTAGTTAAGGATTTGTGGTATGAAAGGCATGCAGTTAAATTCAATGGTTAGGAAATGAACCATGGAAGAGAAATTGTGCAACTGGAGTCTAAACTACCCACTTACTACCATCAATAAGATGAACTGCTACATTCACATGAGATGTGCATAGAGGATGTCTGTCTGCTAGCTTCTAGCAGATCTTCAAACCTTAAAGGTGAGTATGACAACAAAAAGGGTCATCATTTCAAAATTTTCTCCTCTATCTGTAACACTGAGCAGTGAGAATCTACTGCTATTTTCACAATTGACTGATCTAACTGAAGGCTAATGTCTATGCAGCTGCAATTACCTCAATATCATCATTTTCCTTGAACTCAAACAACTTCTTTACTTTCAAAGGTGGTTTCCTAACAATGGCCAAGGGGACTCTTATCCATTGTTCTGGCCTTAAAAGAATAAAGAAATTACTCTTTGTGGGAAATAACAAGCGAAAAAATTCATTCATAATTATTGCTGAAACAAGGACTTTCGACAAGCACACACAAGCAATGGTTGAACTTTAGAGTGCAGGCCAAACAAGGTGAAAATATTATATTTTATGCAAGCATACTGATACTTGTAACTTGCACCGGTCAAGAGTCATTATGTTCAGAGTTCAAAGGCTTTAAGTGGTGGCAAATAACCGTCAATCATAGAAATATGTTTACACATATCACGATGTACAAATTAAATGTTGGCGACGCTCTTGTGAAAGTGCAACACTTGTAATTCTTAATGAATGGCATTACCAAAACAAAACAAACGCATGCGCACTAGAGCAAGAACTATTTCGAAATACCCACATGGTGCAACTCAAAATATTGCAAAATGGAGCGAGAAGCATCTTTCCAATGTTAGCAATATTCAATTCCCAATAACAGAGAATGGAAAAATAAGGAAAATAGTTATAGAGCGGTATACAAGTTACGACTTTCTGATGGATTTAGAGAATTTACAATTTTCCCTTGCGTTCTAGAAGAGGTTCTAAAAAGCTCAGGAGTTACCAAAGGCAATACCTAGGTGAAGAGTACCTGGGGAAAATATCATGCATAAATTGAAAAGAATACATCATATTGAAATTATTTTTTAATTCAATCTCAAAAATAGAACAACTAACTCATTTGCCGAAAAACTGTCCTCCTGTTGCTTAGGCATAGAAAATCTGACAAATAAATACTCAAAATAAAATAATTGCTATTCAAAAAACTGAGCAATATAGTCGCTCTGGTAAGGGACTGCAATTTGCAAAGGGAGGCAACCTGGCACTGTTCGTCAGGACAGTCTCAAACATGTTAAAAGTCAGTCAACACTTACTCGTGGTCGAACGCAATGGTGGCCTCTTCGCTGTGAATATTCTTTATCTCAGCCTAAAAGCAAGAGGAGAGTGAAAATATAACAAGATTCATGTTAACATGATATCACACTCATGCTGTAGCGATTATATGAAGCTTACCTGATAATAGGCACCATTTGCTTCGTCTTTTACCTCCACGACAACATCCATGTTTACCATTCGTCCAGGCACCACATAAAAAGGCGCGTACTCAGGCGTTGTTGGTTAATAATCATCTCCCAGATCGAGTTGCTGTTATTCCCGTAGTGGCCAGCCCACGTGCGTGGCCACCTCAGTTTCTCATTTTCAGAAACTTCTTTGTCAAAAATAGAATACTCGAATTCACAGTGGCTGTGCTATTTCATTCATCAATTCGACTCTTTCTTGCTTCCCTGCCTGCTCGCATGTGTGGTTTCTTTTGAGCCAACAAAACAACAAATTAGTACTCCTATTTGAAGATCTTGTTTTCGTAAGAAAAACCTGTTTTGCCCAGACACTGACAGCCACAATGAAGCTGTACTTCTTGAAAAGGGCTATAAAGTGAAAATATTTAAACACAATTTGAATTTCTATCTTTCAGCTGCACAGATTCGGCAAAAGTGGGGTGTGACATCGTCATACCCCATACTTCACCACGTCCCTGCATATAGGTCTTTTGGCACGCCACTGCCTGCATGCACTTGTTTTGACGAAGGGCAGTGGTGATTTCTAAAAATGTTAACAAGGGGGGCTCTAGACACAACCACGCCCTTAGTTTGGGTGTAGCCCAGCTACAACCACGCCCATTTTTTCAAAGATGGAAACATAATAATTTAGTTTAATACTGATATAGTATAGCCAACAATAAGAAATGTCTTACTAGCCATATAGCAGTGCACAATTGGTCATAGCACTTTGGAAGCAAGGCCAATAAACTCTGAAAAGCCAAGCCAATGCAAGAGTTCTAGGGGGGCTGAGCCCGCCAAAATGAGCAGAAATTATAACAAGGGGAGCTCCACCCCCTAGAAATCACCCCCGACGGGGTCCTTCAAAAATTACGCAACGGCAAGGGGTGGGTGGGCATGTGCTATTTTTATGATAAACTGCTACTGAAAATATATGGGTGGGGGAGTGTAACTTATTTTCGTTACATAACGCCAAAACTTTAGTGCAGTAGTTCCATTTTTTTATTTTTTCTGCAGGGCTTTTTCTAACCTGTAGTTCCACACAAAATGTGCAATTATAAAAAAAGTTTATGCAGTTCTAACGAAACAATTGTGCAATTCAAAAGTTGATCATGTAATGACCCAAGGTTATAAGAAAGTAAACAGCAGCAAAAGTGCCTGATTTGCGTACAAATTGATGGAAGAAACACAACTAGAAATGGAATTATAAGAGATAGTAGCATTCATCTACCCCTTTACACCAAAAGCAGACAGCTCAATCCCATCTGTAACTAAGATTTGTTTCTTCAACATAGTATCATTGGATTTTATATGCAGGTCTAAATTTTTCTTTAAAAAAGTCTTGACTGTCTGATGGGTGTTTCCAAAAATACTCAAATAAACAAAGAGTTTAAGATGCTATTGAGCTGGAACCGTGCACTATCACAAACCGTTCTTTAATTTCAGCCATTTCGAGCTATTATATTACGAAATACTGCATTAATTCATATTTTGCACATAAATAAAGAGTGGTGTTGGGGGGGTGGGGGGCTTCTCATCCCAGAATGCTATGTAGCAAAGATGGGGGTATCAACTCAAATGTGATAAGCGTTACATAGGGGGTGGGGGTCAGAATGGCAGTTCTTTTTGTTATGTACTTTTTGAATGACCCCAAACAACTTAAAAGAAATTCTACTTGTACGACAAAATGTCCTCAATATTGACACAATGCTGTAGAAAACCATGATTTTCGATATTGAAACATATTGAAACAGAAACTTGCAGGGAAGTTCTCTAGGGAGAACTTTCATGATTTAGAAGAAAACCCCCTCTCCCCATTGCCTACTCGGATTAAAAACGACACTCCTTGAAAAATGTCGACAATGCGCTTGTGCACTCCTTGAAAATTTTCTCAAAGAGGAACATGCCCCCTTGCCTTCTGGCCAGCAAGCCACCGGGCCCATTTCGGAAATGGTAACGGCTGCAGTATTGTTGTTTGGAAGAGGTCTGTCGATTGCTTAGACAGTTTTCGGAATCATGATATTCTCAACGGGAAGTGATGTAATCACAACTACCGATAAATCAAAAGAAAAACACCCACCCCTGTAATTGTCAATATACAGTCTCATTTTAATGGCTGATAACTACCGTTCGAAAAATATTGTTGTTTGAACACAGAGTTGTTTTCGGGCAACCCCCAAATTGAAACTTATCTTTGAAAAATGGGCGCGACTGCAACTAAGCCGCACCCAATTCATAATATTGCACCTAGAGCCCCCTTGTAAAACTTTCAGAAATCAACCCCGTATTTGGGCATCTACCCACGGTAGCGGCGCCACGGGGGGACTGACGGGAACAGCTATCAGCTCTCTCCAGCATCAATTTTCTAATTCGCCAAAATCTGAGGAGAAAATGTTAGGGTTGGGGTGAGAGACCTATAACTGCATTATAAAATAGGTGTGGTAACTTCAGCCTGTGGTTATTTAAGGGAGTTGCCTGCCTAAGTCCCCCCCCAACGCTAAGTCCCCCGTCTGTTGTTCTCTGCAGTAAGCCGATCGATTTGACAACCGATATGAAGTGTGTTTTTTTCGGGTAACATTACCACAACATGTGACTTCAATTCTAATAAGCATTGAATAAATATGAGAGAGCATTTGATTATGCCATTATCCCAATAATCGTGACTATATATCAAAGGGGTCGCGACCTTTTGTTCACTTCTTTTAAAAGCTAATCTCTACCCCCAGTTTCATGGGTCTTTCAGTAAACTGAAGGTTGGGTTATGATCACCTGTGTCCTTACCCTGTGTCTATCCACTTATTTTCCTCCAATGCCAACTCTAAATGTATAAATAGGCTCTTTTTATGCCTCATATATAGGCCTTTTGCCGTTTGCCTAAACTTCCATACTTTCCATCTCAACATAAATTTGCGCTTCGTACCGGAGTATGACGTCATGAATATTCTATTTTTAGAATATTTTAATTTTGGCCTTAAATTCTGAAAAAGCTGTTTGACATAGCTATTTGTGACAAATTTCAGCTCCATTTGAGAAATAATGACCGAAATATAGGCAATTGAATACGGACATAGTTCCTATCAAATCACTGTATTTTGAGCCTGGATCTAAACGTTAAGATCCAGGCCGAAAATACGGTGGTTTGTATGGCAAGTCTTCTGTCATTAAAAGGCCATATTTCATCCCATTTTGATACGATTCACTTCGAATTATCAACACATGCCTATTTTCCGCTGCTCTTTCACTCCATGTGGTCCAAAACTGAAAATTTTAAAAATAGATTTTTATGACATCATCACTCCGGTACTCTGCTAGTTCCCTTTTTGGTAAGCTACCTATTCACCCTCGGTTTCCTTTAGTATACCGTACTTCCTGTAAAGAACGCCGCACCTCTGGCCAAACATTTTTAAAAAACGATGAACGCTGCATCACAAAGTTTGATTTTGAAAATCGCCACGGAGTCATTTAGAGGAGATGTGGTGTCCACGGAATACACGTTCTTTTTTGTAAGAAAAAAGCTTATAAGAAAATGAGGCTCAAATGGTCAAAATCTTTAGAAAATCGTAAGAAAATCACGAGGCTCAATTTCCAAATTTTGTGTTTTTATAGGCCAAAAATCGGTATTTCGTCATTATTGCATTCAAAATGTTAAAGATGGAATTCAAATTCAAGTATACAATATGAATAACGAATGTTTAACCCATTTTATTTAGCTTATGTCAAAAAAAGTGAAGAGAAACTTAAGAAACTCTCAGGCTTAATTTCGGGAAAAGTTAAGAAAATTGAGGCTCAAGCACAATTATGGTTTTCTTATAAAAAAAGACGTGTACTTTATCGTACATCTTGCCTCGAAAGTCTGTTTTGATCTAACTCATTCTTTGCGTCCAGTGTTTGAATACTTTATCCATCTCTCTAAAACAAAAAGGCCATCACAGACGGTCTGGGAAAGAGTTGCAGTACCTCTACTTCCCAGCTAAATGAGCACCCCCTTTCTAATCTCAGCCACAAGGGGGGCTCATTCAAGCCGGGACGCTTTTTCAGATGCTTAACGGTATTCATTTCACGTTTTTCTACTTGATTATATTTCATAATCTTCGGTTGCACATCATCAAAAATGTTCAGTTGCTTTTGGAATCGAGCTACGACATTCAACAGGTAATCTCTAGTCTAGCTGTTTATGTACTGTATGAAATAACTTATTAATATACCGTAAAATGCAGAATATAAGGGTTCAGTCATTTATAAATTCTGGGTACTGGGACGGGTTACTATTGGGGAGGATATGTAAACTTTTCAAGAAATGATGGGGGTATGAAACTTTATGGAAAGATCATTGCGTTAATCTTGTAAACATTTCTCATTGGGGTACAAAATTCTTCGACAAAAGTAGTCGGGGTACAAACAGTGGTGATTTCTAGGGGTGGCTCAGGGGGGCCGAGCCCCCTTGTTAAAATTGTTGCTCATTTTGAGGGGCCTCAGTCCCCTCCCAAACTTTTGTATCAATCTTCCTTTTCAAAGTGCATTGACCTTGCTTCCAATGTTTTGTATGGTATTGCTATGATGAATTTTCTCACTACTATATGGCTATTGAGATCTTTGTAGATGTTGGCTATATTATATTACAATTAAACTAAATTACCATGTCTCCATCTTCAAAAATATGGGTGTGGCTGCAAATGGGTCACACCCACTTTCTGACATTGCACCTAGAGCCCCATTTGTTAAAACTTTTAGCAATCACCCCTGGGTACAAAACTGTTGAACACATTTTGAATCCTAACCCGCCCCAGCAACCAGAGATATAAAATGACTGGTTCCTATACCCTGGGCTTACAGAGATTCGTAATCACATCTTAATGGGCATATATTAGTATTTTTGGGGGGATTTTAAATAAATTTTGAACTTTGTGCAAAGCTTTTACTCGAAAAATCTATATAACTTTATGCTTGAAACACCGGAAGCATACTAAGTCGGTTGTTTTCTAATTAACTATGAGCAAAACGAAGAAAAAAGTAAAAACTATGGGTATTTTGGAATGCTATTTGCAAAACATATACTATATGAAGAAAAACCGCTTTTAGTACTACACAACTTCTCTTTGATTACTTATCAAATTGCTCTACATAACAAGAAAGAGAACATAGTCCTAAGTTTTTAAACTGGCTTGTAGTCTAACTTTGATTCCAATTTCTTATTCTCGGCAACCTTACGCACGGCCTTCATGAAATCTTCTTGAACAACATAATCACGCTCCGAGCGGATTGCAAACATACCTAAAATCAGAAAAAACACATAAAAGTAATGTGGAAATAGTTGGGTGTGTGGCATCAAGATTTCTAATACAAACTCCATATCTGATCAGCCAGAAAATAGCATTTTTATCTAGTTACAGAGTGACGTATAATCAGACCTTTTTGGTTTACGGAGGAGATCGCCCTCGCAAACACGCCCTCGTAGACCTAATTACACGTGTGATTCACCGCCCTCGCGAAAACCTGACCTTGCCCCGAACAGCAAACTGTGTAGACATTTTCATTGCTGTAGTTTTTCAATTCGGCAATCACTTTAGACAAAGAGCATAGGTAATAATTATTAATAACTATATGGGCTTATAATCAAAGGGCTTCAAGTGCAGAGATTCGAGGAAGTAGGCTCGCATTCCTGTACCAGTTGATGTTGCTGCTGTCGTTTACTTTGTTTTCAGTAGGCTGTTATACCCATAGAAATAGTAGGACTTGACACATCGCTAGGGAATCATAATGGCTGATAATGACTGGCAAAAAGCCGCGGAAAGTACAAAGCGGAATTGGGATTGCAGAGAAAATATCTACTGCAAATTCAACATTGGATGCTTTATTTTATACTTAGCAAAAGAATATGAACGGCGGTATCATGTGTTACAGTTTGGCGAGAGAAAAGGTGGATCTTGAAGCGGAATCCGGCTTTAGAAAACTGAATTTTCATCCTAAGTTATTCAGTATGCATCTGGCCTAAGTTCTTTGCGACGAAAGGTCAAGCCGACTTTCTTAAAATGTTGTTTTCAAGTGCTTTAAAAACAGATTCTGAATTTCTTTTTATGCAGGTTTTCTATCTACAAGGTGTTCGATAGCACATATCCACTTGATAACAGAAATCTGTTGATAAAAATGTTTGAATGCTACGCATTGTGGAAAGTGCTGCCCCAACAAAAACGAGGGAATATGCGATAACATGATCCTTCCGAGCGACTATTGAGTCCCCCAGCACCCTGAAAGGTGGCTGAAATAGATTAAGAGGGCATGTTGATTTCTGTTTTGGAATGTCTTAATGACAGTGCAGAGCACTTCTAGCTATAACGCCAGCGAATTCTTGGGGGGTAATGCCCGCCCCCATAATATTGTAAGACACAATTACTTGTGTTCGATTTCCTATTCTATTTGCATGATCGCTGTGCTTACTATATTGGCGATTATTCGGGGGGCAAGGAGGCAAAGTTCTCTTCCAGGCGCCATCGACTAAAGTCTAAATATACATTTTTTAAATAAGAGAAACTACTTGGCAGAGTCTCAATTGTCTTATCAGCTTTTTTTCTTAGAAAAAACCGCTGCCTCTCCACTTGTTTACCTTCCAATTTTATTTGCATGGTCATTGTATCTACTGTGCTTACTTTCTACTTTCATTCACTCTTGAGTATCTAACAAACGTCACCCTTCGTCAGTTTTCGAAATTTTTACGCCCCTCCCCCCACGCTTATAGAAACCCAATATTATTACTTTAGAGGATTTCGTATTAGGTGTTAGTCTTCGGAGGCTTACTATGTTAAATCCACATTATTTGCTATTTTCTTCTTCAGAGTCCTTCTTAGTATTTGAAAGAAAGTGTGAAAGTAGCTGATCGATATATTTATGGCTTTTATTCTTGAAATTCCCCAATTTATTCCAACCCTTTTGATTATTAATTGTCAAGAAATTTTCCAGCCCCTCCCCGATTATTCGGTACTCCAGAGTTGTTACGCAAATAATATGGTAATAGAAAGCTTAAAACTCTAATGGTGATTGAGGCCATGGATACTTAGTCTTCACAAAAGCAATCTTCTTGAATGCTGATTGTTTTTAGAACAACTGTTCACCTCGTTTACTATCATATTGTACCATCAAGCTAGAAAAGTAGCAGAACAACACAGCCTAAAGCAACTTACCAATACAAAATGGCGCTCGTTTCGCCGATTTATTTTTATTCTTCCAATTCCTCGTTGCAAGAAATGGGCTGCAGTTGGTATAAAAATCAATATCTGCTAAATAGTTTGGAGAAATTCTCCTTCACACAGTCAGTCATCAGTCGCAACAACAGTCTTTTTGCCAGTCGTTGGCAGCCATATTGCTTCCGCTCATTCTAGTCCTAGTATTTCTATGCTTATACCTAACTTTTTCAGCTAATTTAGGCCTACTATGCATGCCGCATCCAGCCACGGGACCCCTAGTTTAACGTCCCTTCCAAAGGACGGTGGAATGAGTTGTTTTGGTCGTTCATCTGGAAGGTCACCCATCCAGTTTCTGACCGTACACAGCCATACTTAACTTCAGTTAAGCTAATGGAGCTGGCTGGGCCGCTTGGCCACTCACACCGTTTCTGTGAGAGACGCGTGATCAAATGTTACAAAATAGCTACAATCATGCTCTTTGATAGTATCAAGAACATATGAGCGAGGTAGCATAGTGGCTAGAGCGCATACCTCCCATACGGAAGGTCTACAGCTCGAGCCCGACTCGATGCCCTGACTAAACGCTCGCTCACTGTTCACCCAGCAGCAAATCGGCACCCAGTGGGAACACTGGGGAGATAAAGGCGGTGAGGAAAGGAACTGGCGACCCTACCTCACATGCCGATGGCTCAGGTACTCTCCTATGTACGAAAGTAAACGGGACTACCTTCACGAAAAAAAATAAAGAACATGCAGCCAGACCCATAAATACCATCTTTTTAAATTTTATTTTCATTTCCAAATATCTATACATGGTGGCACTTCAGATTCAACGTCTGTTTTACAGGGGGCCATGCGGGGCAATGTTAAAAAATCAAAATATTACTTACAAAGAAATAAATTTACACTTACAGAAATGCTACATGTGGAGCTACTGAAGATGAAAAAATTGCAGCGTATAATAGCCCTCCTAGGCTAATTAGCGCGGGCGATGTCTTAGTGAAAAATTAATCATAAAAGGTTTGTGCATAATCGATGATTTCCAAAAGTTACACAACGGGGTTCTTATTTCAAAAAAACATGCCAAAGTTCTGGAATACTTTGCATTTTTCTGCTCTGCACCTAACTCTGTCCTCTCCTTTCCCTAAACACTGTTCTCTTTTGAGAGAAGTACATGTGGTAATGGCAAATTCTCTCATGTGCGCAACAAAACAACGACATGTCCTGAAGATAAAAAATTATTCGAGTGAGATAACGTTAGAGCGAAGTGAATTAAAGCGAGCACCATTACTTCTGAGGTATCTTTTCGCTTCGCTATTTCGCTCATAGTATGAACGCCCCTTAAGGCAAAAGGATGGCAATTATGACAGGAAGATCTTCTAATATTTTCCTGCAAGTTTCAAAAGAACTTTTAGCATGTATTGCAGCTGACTGCAAAAAAACATAAATACAACTCCAGTTGCGGCGTTGGTGATTACAAATTAACTTTATCATCTTCAACCTCTGACAGCTAACCATTGGATAAATAACAACAAAATACTTCCACAATTTGACTGAAATTCTATTGGTAAGAACACAAGAACACGACTTTGGTTTCTTTTTTCTTTCTGATTGTTTTTCCTTTTGCATTTTCCCGTCTTACGTTCCTTTTTTCAGAGGAAAAATGCAGCTAACATGGTATCTGTCAAATCAGGGGGGGCACCTTCCCCAACATTTCCCTGATGTCCCTCAATTGACAGACATCTTGTCTAATACAAATATAGAACAGCATACCTGCTTCGGTACAAACGTTGCGAAGATCAGCTCCGTTGAACCCATCTGATAATTTCACAACTGCTTCATAATCTTGTGAAATATAAAACACACAAATAAGAAGATTTCCAACAAAACTTGGAATCAATGTCTTATAAAGTAGTCGCATACGGCAAGTTATTAGGGTAAGTAAATGAAGATAGCGGGACGTGAAGAACTTGGCTCAATGGCTCAAACATGACTGTCACTCAAATTGTTTGTAACCGGCATACACACTTATGAGCATACTTAAGCTCACATGCTTAAATAATAAGCATATACTTAGCATATTTCCAGCTTCGGATTTTTTCCATCACTTTCATTTCTTCCCAAATTAAGTGATAAACATAGTATCACACAAAGGGTGAGGTTAAGTGATAGGAAACAGCATTTCGCATCAAATAATCCTATGAGAATGATAGCAACGACGAGCAATATTACAGATAAATCAGAAAGAATAGCCAGTTTTTACTTTTAGATTACCATCGACACATCCATTATATTGACGTCAGTTACATTGATATACCGGTTATATTAACATTGTTCATATCAAACTCAATATCAGACCATGAAATGAGTTTTGAAATTAAGTATACTTTAAGCATAATTTCAGGCTCATAATGGGAGAATCTTAAGCACATAGAAGATAAGTCCAATTTGCCCCTTTGCCTAGAAAAAACGAGTACATATTTAAATCTGCGAGATCAAATCGGTTTATTGCCAGGGAAGGACATCAGATTATCGGAAAGTGGGAAAATAGTTTATTTGCACCAATCGTGCAAATTCTAAAGGCCTATTTCCGTGTGGTAGTGAAATACTGCATTGGCTCCTGTAATAGATCTAAATGGTGAACACTGGTCACCTACTATATAATGGGAGAAAGAATGGGAGTAGAAGTAGTGTCAATTTATACTCTTTGCAGGAAAAACTCTGGAAAACGATCATCTCTTCGATCAAGGATACACATTTTTTTTATTAGAAACATGTCTATAAGAAACATGAGGTTGAAATTATTTAAAAAAAAGAAACATAGGCAGGCTGAGAATAATAAATTACAAAACTTGTTTCCACTAGTAAGTTTGTGATCGAACTAGCAAGAAAATAGAATGAACATCCATTACATGTCCCACAAAACCCGAGCGTCCTTTTTCTTGCATCACAATTCCAAAATCTGGGTTATCATTTTCATCGGAAGTCTTTGAATTTAAGAAACATTTAAGAAACATTTAAGGCTGAATGTGACGAAATATTGAGAAACATCCAGACTGAAGTCAGTGAGTTTGTTTCTTATAAAAAAACGTGTATATCCCCTCAATGTGGTGGGGACAGGCCTGAAAGCAATCGGCATTTGATCATATCAAATAACAAAGAATAAAACAAATTTACCGATTTCTCCGTGTTTTGTTATCTTCAGGGCATGGATTTTCAAAATGTCCATTCTTCCCTGTTCATTTGGTAGTTCAATATCTGCAAATTTTTAATATTATAGAGATTTTCAAACATGCATCATTACAATGACCACTAACAATCATGAATCTTCTTCTTGTTTTTGCTCTAGTTCTTGCTTCCCTTTACTACTTTGATGGGGAGTAAGACTGGCTTGGAACAATGTCTTACATAAAAACACCTACAGTTCTCGGCTGCGTCGGCTACCCTAAACCTACTCCGTTACTTAAACGGGCAATGGGTAGAGACTCTAGCATAAGCCATTAAGACACAGTTCACCAACAACTGCACCAAATCTGAATCGATATAAACATAAAGGCAGTTGCTCGTGTGCTCATCATCATCATCATCATCAGCCTCACGATTATCATCATTGACATCATCATCATCGTCACGATTATCATCATTGACATCATCCACCTTGACATCATCACTCACAGCCATTATCAAGCATCAACAGTCCTCAACAATCATTCATAATCAGCATATTCACCCACTTTCAAGGTAGAAATTTAATAAACTTGAAAGTTGAAATGACCAAAGTTTCGGCATTCCACAAAACATGCCATCGTGTCTCCATTTGTCTCTCTTCATTAATTGCAACAATGAAAAAAACAGGCCACTGCTATGTGATACAAACACTGGGAGATAAACACGCAATTCCTCCACTTCATTTAATTCAATCAACAATTGCTCCAAGAAAGTTGAAAATTAAACAAACTTACGAATTTTTCTATCCAGCCTCCCTGGCCTCAATAGGGCAGGATCAAGTGTATCGGGCCTGTTGGTTGCCATTATCATTTTTACCTTCAGAAACAAGACAAATCGTCATACCATGAGAAAGATAAAGTTGAAATAATAAGGATTTGTAAAATGCTAGATATGTAGCAAACGAATAAATATTGAAATACTATCTCAACTAAATTAATATATTTCAAAATTATCTATGTAGTAATTCTCTGCACTAAGCTAATGGGGGATTCAATAGCAAGTTTACGTCCGTTTCCAGCTTTTGTACAGCTTTTCTTAGGCAACTAAAAGTCATTGAACAAAGTTTTCTCGTTGTGTGTACTGCCTTATCTAACAACTATCGATAAAGCACTGCCACCCCAACTGGTCTTACGTGGTTCCGCTATTGGGGAATACAAAGCCCTTCAGCGCAAAGGAAATCAGCTGGCAGGGGTCCCTGTAACCTTACACCAACCAAAATTACTCAGCACTTTGCTTATCTGAGGGGTGACAGTTCGCTCTGTTTATAACAATGTCTGCCAAAACCCCTTTTTAAAAGACTATCCAATTAAGCAAGCTGCCCGTTTCCTCAAATCATAAATAAAAAGCAGCAAAAGATAAAGCAGTAACCATTTATAATTTTGCACAATGTTCACACTATCAATTACGTGATATTTTAGCATTAATCACGAATCAATGAAGAAACTCCTGAAATAAGGAAGCAGATATTTTTCCAGCCACAATCAACATGAAATTTCATGCATTCTCTGACGAATTGGCATGCACAAAAAATACCTTTCCAAGGGCATCAAATCCATCCATTTGATTTAGAAGCTATAGGTAAGATGATAAATCGCTCAGAAATAAATAAGCTAACACAAACATCTATACAATTTACTCTACTATGAAATATCTATGATGACGAAGGAACCATTAACATTTAAAATATCAATGAATCAGTCAAAATGAAAAGCCATTTCTTCAAAAACGGTAAAAGACTGATTGACACTTAACAGAAAAATACAAAATTAGTGGCAATGGAATTTTCAAAAAAAGATACTTGCTACCAAGCATGAGGTCTTAACGAATTATAGAGTATACTTTCGTAATACGGAATTTTAACTCATACCTCCATTAGTGTTCTTTGAATCTCTCTGTCAGCAGATGTACCTTCGGAGAAGCGCCTACCACCTGAAAAAAGTTATTGAATTCTACTTTTAAATATGTGAAATAAATAGAAATTGCACACAAGAGTGAGGAATCGTAATAATTCCTATGAAAACATTCTCCCACATGAAAATATCTGAAAAATTAAAAACCTGGGCTAAGTGGTTATATACCTAAATTTCTGAGTAAGAAATATGACATTCAGAAAAGGGAATGGGTACCTGGTGGCAACACTGGGGAGATAAAGGCGGCGAAGAAAGCAACTGGTCTCCCTACATTACATGCGGATGGCTCAGGATAAGTGTCCTCTCTAACAGACACTCTTCTACGTACGAAAGTATACGGGACTACCTTTACCTTTACCTTTACCTTTAAAGATACCATAAGCTCTAGAGTGTTTTAAGAATCTAACCAGCATTTCCATTACAAATCTCTATACAGGATTAAAACACTTCAACTTAAAACTTTTATCAACGAGATACATCCACTGCTTTTGAAAAATTTAGCAATGTCTTTCAAAAACAGTTGTAGATAATTTTGAAAAATAAGAAGTAAAACGGACAAGCCTACCTATAGCATCAATTTCATCCATGAAGATAATGCAAGGCTGATGGTCCCGTGCATATGCTGCAAGAATAAACAGTGAGCGTAAGGAAAAGGCATATCATGTAACAATTTATGTGCTACTCCTTCCAAGGAAACATATGCTTAAAAAGGTTTAGCTTTATATTGGCTTCATCTAGTATAGTTATACCTTTCTAGCAAAACACAAACAGAAGTATCCCATGGTAATTCCATTAAAAATAAGAAACCTAACAGGATAAACTACAAGAACACTAGCTATGCATCTCTCTTATCTTGCAACTTCACGTAGATACAGCTCCCTTCTGGAAAACTCTACATAAACAGACACAAAAGTTTAAAACTTATAACAGACCTCCTACTAAACTTCCAAGATAATATGGACATTGTATATTTAAATGCGCAAGAGTAACTAGGTACACTCTGTTAGTGTATCAAAGTTTCTTAAACAATTTCTTTCTCCTACCGAACATTTCACGAATGAGTCTTGCACTCTCGCCAATGTATTTATCCACAATAGCACTCGACACCACCTAGAATCATAAAAGAAATATGCCAATCAATTAATCAATTAATCAACTAGTCAATTAATCAATAAATAAATAAATAAATAAATCAATTAATTGATCAATGATTCCGTTATTCAATCACATATTTTGTTGATCAATTTACCAAACTCTAACCTCAAAGAATATGGAAAAGAAAGCAAAAAAACTTTCTCGTGGCCAATTCCACATAGCGCTATGATACAAGAGGCAAATGCTCCTTTGAAACAAAATATAGGAGTAATAAGTTAAGAATTTGAGAGAAATAGTTCTATACTTAAATTTCAGTAGGTATTGGGTTTGGCAACTTACTTTCAAAAAATTACAATCTAACTGACTAGCAACAGCTCTGGCTAACAAAGTCTTTCCAGTACCTATGAAAAACAGGAAAAAATGATCAATTATCACATTTTTCTCTTAGGCATTGTTCCCCAATCACTGGGTTGCATACTGGCATCAGTCTAGATCATTTGGTACTGGACCTCATGAGAAATATTTTTGCTACTTGCCACATAAATCTCTGTTACAGCATTTAGCATCATAGGGAAAACAAAAATCCTAGGAAGTTTATCTGGTAGAGTCAGGGGTGGTGCTAGCAGGCCTATAGCCCCCCATTGGAAAATGCTAGTCCCCCATCAGAGATGAAACACAAAGTTTTCAGAGATTTTTTCCATCCATAGTACCCCTTCTTACCATGTTTTAGCCCCCTCATTGGAAGAGTCAGCTCCCGCATCAGAAAATTCCTGGTGCCAGCCCTGGGTGGAGTGAGATTTCTACACCCACTCCACAAGCCACAGTAATAACTTGAAACATTGAATGGTCAGCAGCAATAAAAAGATTCATCTTAGGATCCAATGACGAGAAAGGCAACTTTTTTAGGCTGCTGTTTGTGACTAAAAGGAATCCAATAGTAACTCATAAGAAAAGAGACATCTCTCAAATGAATGCAAGCAAGCTAACAAACCTGGTGGACCATACAGCAAACATCCTTTGGGTGGTTGTATACCAACCCTGTTGAACAGTTCAGGGTTTATCAATGGAAGCTCAATTACCTGCAATTTCAAAAATATTGATATCAGTTAGTGATAAGCACTGAAGGCAGTTCATATATGTTTGATAATTAAATGACTCCATTTTAAGATTTACAGCAGACTAAAATGTTTCTTGGAAACCGCAGCTGAATTATAAATCTCAAGAGAAGAGCCTTGTTGTTTTCCCCAATTTTATCTATAAAACTTCTTATTGCCACTTTCATATTAGCTGAGGATGAGACATGATGTCTCCAAACGTCCTGTATTTCATAGGTAAAGTCTATCTGGTTATGTCTTAACATTGGCTTTGTCTATATCTTAACATTGGCTACGTCTTAATAACATAGGTTCTTATGGTATGTTGAACTAATGAACTCTGGAATGTCAAATTAAATAAAGAAGAAAGGAACTCTCTCTGACATGTTTCTCATCATGGCTCTTCTCTTGAAATTTACAACAGATTACCCATAAGATATTATGAGGGTAGATGTCCAGTAAAGACAGAATTGATTAGATGAACAGTATGCAAGTTAAATTACAACCATATAGACACTTTCCATATTGATAGCCAAGACACTGGAGTTAAAAACTGTATTTCTTTAGTAAATCCTCAAAATCTATAATAAAGTCTCAAACAATAGGCTGTGGAAGTTGAGAAAAATTTCATAGATTTGTGGAAGTTAAAAAATTTTCATGTTATCAATACCAACCTCTCTCAATTCCCTGATTTGTTCATTCAGCCCACCAATTTCTGAATAAGTGATGTTGCCAGGGTCTTCATGGGACATGTTATAAACAAGTGGATCTACTTCACGTGGGAGCCTCCTTTAGCAGAAATAAAAAGTAATTTAGGCCAAAGCTTCCAGCATAAAAAAATTTGCAAGGGCCTATCTTTATTATTTTAAAACTAAATCTAAAAAATTAACAAATACATTATGGCAGAAGCATTCAACAGGGTTTGTACAATCTCCTTAAAAAATATTCCCAAAACTTATCCAAAAGTCTTCCAAAGCCAAATCTCCAAATTTCCAAAATCATCAAACACACTTTTGCTAACATGTTGAATCTCCATTAAAATAGAACAAAATAATTTTCAGTGTAATATTTAATGATTTTTTAGTGGATAGTGCTTTATATTATAAACGGTAAAACAACCAAACACAACAAATACAATGTTCAATGTAACAAAGTTATATCCATTTTAGAATATTTTAGAATTTTCCCAAAGAAAATTCAAAGGTTTTCTATAGCCATTTCAAAAATCCTCCCTTTTCCCAACTTCTCCAAGTCCTGGAAAATGGCACTATCAATTTCCATAACTTTCCAAAACTTTCCAAAGCCCATACAAGCCCTGATTTAAGGGCATACCACATATTCAACATGACAAAGTCCAAAATAATAAATAGACAAACTACAAACCTCATAATGGTTAATGTTGTCATATCAAGGGCAACCCTAGTACCTTGCTTTAACTTTCCTTTGTCAATCTGCACAGAAACAGAAAATGATGAACAATAAAAATTCCTAATCCAGCAAAGTAAATTAAAAGAAAAACATATGATCAAAGCACCAACAATTCATGATTAAAATGAAATAGTAAAAACAGAAGTAACAACCAGAAGATAATAGCCAGGATACCATTGGCTAATGATCAGAGTCACCATATGAAAAATGAATCTCTACAGGAATAGCTTTCCAATATAAATACTAGATGCTACATGATATAAGTACCTTCCAATAAAGACATAAAAGCAGATCCACAATCCAAGTACCAAAAATTTGCAAACTAGAAAAGCCATTTTTAATTGTGATCATCCAGTATCATGGTCTCTTCAAAATACAACTTTATACATTTGGTTTCTGCTCATTCCTGCTTAGCCGATTCATTAATAATAAGCTGAACAAGTAGAATAAGAACACCTCAACTACACTGGCTACAGCAAAAGCAATATTTCATAATATTCATTACTTACACCTCTCCTAATTCCTACAACATATCTAGGACCATTTGTGGCTTTTACAATATCTGTGAAAAAAATGAAAAAGTTATTGCAAATGCAGGAAATGTAAGCAAATAAGATCTTGAGAAGAATAGCAATTAAACATTATTTATCAGCATATACAATATTTCAGTTTTTTATGTTAAAATTTCAAATCTCGTAACATATTAGGCTTACTAATGCAGTGATAAGCTTAAAGAAAAAGTTGGCCTCATTAAGCAGGCAGGGAAAAGCTGGTAACTATTCTCATGACAGATTGAAAATTTCATTTACAAAAATGGAATGTTAAGCACATTTGGTACTAAATGCCCTGATATGTCTGATGATTTGCTTTATCATATAATGTAAATCTTTGCTTTCAAGTGTCAAGAGCAAGATGCTTACATTTTTCTTCAGTTAGTTGCTTCAAAACTTCACCAACAATCTAGAAAGTGAGAGAAAAAAGGTACTTCATTGGTTGAAGTGGAAAAATAAATTACAAGAAGATTATTTGATATCCTTTGGAAGTCTGCAAGCTACTTTCCTGTTATTTCTGTTTCACCTGATGTGCTTTAACCAAAATTATTACAATGGAATTTAAATTCAATACAGACAGAAATCATTTAAAAGTAGTTTGCAAAAAGCTGATAATTATGCTCAAGGAAAAGCTGATAGTTGTCAAAACGTGCTGTCAATAATGTCCACTGTAAAAAAGGTGCAGATATGAATCTTAAATAAAAAGCATTACTATGCTACAAGGCAAAGGAAAACACAAAATACTACAAGAAGATAACAGCATGAAATTAGTAAAGAATTCACCATTGTTGTTGGTTAAAAAATAACAAACAAAATTACCTGTCCAACACTTTGCAAAGCTTTCAGATCATTCTCAGATTTGTCATAATCTTTGCTGAGATCCCTAAGCTGTTCGCGCACTATGACAAAAAGTTCACAATGACTTTAGTAAAAGTTTACAAAGGTGTACCTCCGTCACTAAGAAAGCATTCACGCAATATCTTTAATACCTAAAACCACTCTTTAGGTACTTGAAGTACCTTCAGGTACGTTGCGGATATGCAACATAATTTGTGCAAGTGCGTGAGGGAAAAATAGAATGAAGACACACTTAAACTCTTCACAGCTCCCACCACTTAAGCTCCTTTTTATAGCTCAAATACTAGCATTGGAATATCCTGTTCTCATGCTTCTCTGAGTGAACCAAGGGTAATGAATTTAACGAAATGAAATAACTCCCAGCAACCCTATTACTAGGGTTCCTATATTCAAATACAGGCGCTACAACAACAAACAGAAACTTTCACTGACAAAGGTATTTACAGTTATGTATAATGCTACATACTCTCCTTTAATCGAGCTTCAACTTCTCGATGTTCACTAAGTATTTTTCTGTAATCAGTAAGGGCTTTATCTCGGGCGGCGTTGGTGGACTCCATTTTGTTTGAATTAAAATTCTCAACAACAACAACGGGAGCTGTAAATTACTTCTAGTGACGATCACGAAATATAGCGAAAATTGGGCTACTTCAACATCTGGAAGGCAGTCGCGAACTCTTCAATTCGTCTGCTTTGAATTTCTCTCATGGGCGGTGGAGCAGGAGGCTATAGATACCCACCTTTGAAATGTATTATTAGCATGAAGATATTTCCAGCTCTTGTGTTTTTGAGCTAACCGGCTTTGAATCGACCCTCTCTCATATTTCTTTGGATGAATGAAATGGAATTAATAAACTTCAAGTGAAAAGAAACGTAGCAAGCTTAACACCGTCTAGAACTTGGTGCCAAGGTATATAAAAGTCAAGCACCCTGGGTGAACCATTCCCTCCCTTGCAAGGCTTTGGCCTTGCCCAGTACCGGTTTCGCAAACTGGTTATTGCATTAAGAGAGCTGGAGCGAGTGTTTTGAAACCACGAGGTCAACTAGGAAGACCGCATGGAGGCAGAATTAGTAGAAAACCAGGCGCAAAAACGACCAGGGAACGAATCTGCACTCGCTGCACCGTTAAAGAGGGTGATTAGTTTTTATCCGTCAACCTATACATTTGTGTTTGTTGTATTTCTTATCTTAGCTAGTTGATTTGATTAATGATATAGCGTTGATTGCACATGACCTAGGACGAACATATGCCGAACAGAGAATTGAAGATTTCAAAGTATTGCTTGTGTTCAGAGAAAGATAGCCCGCGACGTTGAATTATTATAGCTGAGATGATTGTGGAATCGGCAGATGTTGGAAATCCGGGCCACCGTTAGTAAGGAAAGGGTTAGGGTTGATGCTTTGAATGGTTTTGTAGGGTTTGAGTTAGGCTTTGGGTTTTCTAGGTTTGGGTATATTTCACAAGGGTTTGTGTGTGGGCTGAGAGTTAGGGTTAGTTTTCTTACGTCTATCATTATCAAATTGGCCATATATGATCAAACGTTCGTACCTTGTTAAGTGTTTTTATGTGGTTACTCACCAATTAGTAAGTGTTACCACATTTTATGTTTTATTTGGATTCACTCCATAGTTTGCAGCAGTTTGATATAGTATTTATAGAGATTTTGGGATGGCCTGGGCCCTCAGCTCCCATTGGAAAGTTGCCAACAGAGGGATTTCTAGTTCAAGCTAGAAATTCCCTATTTGAGAATTTGCAGAAAAATTGTTTCTCCTGTTTCTATCAGACCATTAACCTTGTCTTTTCATATATTGTGCCCATCTGATAACTATAACTTTAGCCACCTGGTGTACCTTTCTCCTTAGATGAAGCCAGAAATTTCAGAGGAAAAAGGTCCTGTGTGCACTAATAGTCTTAATGGAGATGAAAGCTGCAAGTTAAAGGAGGAGAAAGATGTATCAGCTGAAGATATGACAAGCAAAGACTACTACTTTGATTCTTATGCACATTTTGGTATTCATGAAGAAATGTTAAAGGATGAAGTTAGGACATTAACATATCGGAAAGCTATGTATCACAATAAGCATCTTTTCAAGGATAAGATTGTTTTAGATGTTGGCTGTGGGACTGGAATTCTATCAATGTTTGCCGCCAAAGCTGGTGCAAAACAAGTCATTGGTGTAAGATATTTGCCACATTCATTGTGCATTTAATTACCAAGTCTATCATTAGTGATTGCTAGAATAGATATTCCTAGGGATTTTACTATTTACAAGAAATTCCTGTTAAGGAATGTTTGTTTTCTTTTGGGCTATAATGGAATTGAATGTTGTGATTATTTTTTTGCAGGTTGACTGCTCTTCAATTATTAACCAAGCAAAAGTGATCATTAAGGAAAACCAAATGGATCATAGTAAGTTTAGAATGTAAAGCAAAAGCTATTTTTCATGTTATATAAAGGGAATATTCATGACCATATCATGCATTGATAGCTTATTCTCGTATTAGATCCTTTAGGCATGATATTTGACTCCACTAATCAAGTGCTTTTACTTTATAGAAATTGTCCTTATCAAAGGCAAGATTGAAGAGATCACGCTACCAGTGGAGAAAGTTGATATCATAATTAGCGAATGGATGGGATATTGCCTATTTTATGAGTCAATGCTAGATACTGTGTTATTTGCAAGAAATAAATGGCTGGTAAGTTTTCACCCTGCTCTTTATTATCATTCCCAATTGGAATACAAAGAAAAATTAGTATCTTGCTTCTAATACTTGTGCAATCAAGAAATCAAATTTCAAGTTTTGTGCTCATGGCAATTATTCCACAAAGAATCACTGTATTTCTATGAAATATGTTGAGAGTTATGTGCATTTTTGCATGTAAACAAGAGCTGGAAGGAATTATTTTGAAATAGCCATCTGAAAATAATTATGTGTATATTTAAGGCTGGAAGCAATTATTTTGTAGCTAAAATGTGGCAATTGTACTACATGAAATGACTTTCCATATGAAATTTATGTCATAATCTTGTTTCCAGGCTGAGGATGGCATGTTGTTTCCTGATAGAGCAAATTTGTACATTTGTGCGATTGAAGACAGGGATTACAAAGAAGAGAAAATTGATTGTGAGTAGACATCTGATGGCCCAACAATCCTTACAAGAGATAAAAGTATACCTACGATTGTTGTATTTGTGGAGAATGTTATTGGGGATATGCTGTGTCGTCAGTAAGCTCCTAGCATCTTTGGAGTAGATCGATGCCTAGTGTTTCATTTGAAGTAACATTCAAGTTTTGGCTATGTCTTGGTCAATTTCCTTTTTATCTCTCCAGTATCTTGCTCAAAATGTATGCTATGTGTTTTGTTTTTCAGGGTGGGATAATGTGTATGGTTTTGATATGAGTGCAATTCGCAAAGTGGCCATTAGTGAGCCATTGGTCGATGTTGTTGATCCAAAGCAAGTTGTTTCAAATAATGGATTAATCAAGGTAAATGGTATCTGCTGCATTTAGAGCTCATCATTATGCTGCAATTATTGTTGACAGTTACTAAAACATTGTACCATAGGACAACTCTGACTTGACAGATGAAATAGATGATTGGCTATTTAGTTATGTGAATAGCTGGCAGGACAATGAAGTATGACTATTTTGTCAATTAGGGACCATTCACCAATTTTAACGCCTCAAGGGGACCCCTTGATTTATTACATAGTGACATATTGTTATGGAAAAAACAGAGGGAAGTTTACATAATACCATTATGATTTAGCACTAGAGAGTTCCAGGTCAGCCATTTTCAGTACTGAACTAATGCCTATTTTCGCTTGAAGCAAGCTCATCCTCTGGCAAACACATTCAAGAGATCTTTTATGAAACATGTACATGTTTTTTTTCATCATGGTGCCTGAACTTTCATTTACCACTAGTGTATTTGAGGATCTTTAAGGCTGGAGAAGTATGCACTTATATATTTTCTTTTGAGCCCCCTGTACTAAGTCTACCTCTATTTCCTCTTACAGCAAGATTTCACCTATTTGTATGATTGACAATGGAAAGAACAGCATAAGCAGGGAGGGGGTAGCCCATTCTTGTTATATAGTGGAAGGAAGGTATCGAATCTGGTGTTACAGTGTGTTACAAAAGAGGGGGGTCTGAAAAATCGCAAAATTGGCAGTACATAACAGGTGGATAACCCCATTACTTCAGATGCCTCATTCCATACCCAGAGAAATGTTCATTTGTACATGGCCATACGTACACATTTGCAGTAGCATGTGACCACACACCCAAAAACCAAAGAAAAAGTGAAAAGCCCCCATGGACATCTATAATCAGCATACAACAAAACATGGAAAATATAAACTTGTTGACATTTTGCACTCACAGATTTCTGTCACACTTTTGGCTCCAGAGAATTCAGATCTACTGCTTATGTGGGAATGGACATATGCAAGTTGGTGCTCTTGCACAACTTTCTTCAGGAAATGGACTGATAAGTACCAAAAGAGTAATTAATGTGCCGACTGGGAAACTTACAAACTAGACTAATTGACTGACCACTGAGCAATGTGTAGAGCTTTGATCCAAATTAAAGACATCATTATGATACTTTTCTGCTATTGGTAATATTAAAATTTTCATCACTGTTGACAAGCACCTTTTAAAGAAGCAGGTAGAATAATTTTTTGTTGTTTCTCAAGTCTGTGTTGCATTTTATTATTTGTAGGAAGTAAACCTAGATGATCAGAAGCAGGAAGAAATTGTGTTCACTTCACCGTTTTCAATAACATGCAAGCGGAATGATTATGTGCATGCTTTGGTTACATTTTTTACAATTGAATTCTCAAAGTGTCACACAAGGATTGGCTTCTCAACATGTAAGCATCTTTATGTTCTATTCAGTGGTGTAGAAGTAAATAGCTAAGGGGGCTCTTTTCTTGCATGTGCCTTCATAAGAAACTTCAAAGTTGATCTGTGTAGTTATATAAGAAAAGGATAATGTTGTCCTGTAAACAATGTATTTTTAATACCCCATGTCTTGTGAACTAGCAATTTTTAGACAGCGTTTTAAATCTTGAATAGCCTTTTACCTTTTACTACAGGATAGTAATTCTTCTATGCTCTTATTTCCAAAACAATTACAAATTTGGGGGCTCTGTCCCCCTTAAGTCACAGCTAGGGGAGCTGTGCCTCCATGCTCTCCCTCTTCTACACCACTTCTCATACTAAAGGAGGTACTTGGGTAGTTGAAGTGAATGTTTTTCAGTTAGTTTAGTTGATTGATAATAAAAAGCAGGATTCCTTTTGCCTTAATGCACCTTGTAACATATGTTAGATAGGTAAAGCCACAATAAGTAGTAGTTTCACTGATTAAAATTTACTTTATGACATTTCATGGGAATAATGTTAAAATCATAACATGAAAGAATATCAGTTTTCCTACTTTGAGTTCATAGCAGTAGTGTAATGCCACCTCAGGAAAGCAAATGGTTATTGGCAGTGACCTCAAATTCTATTGACTTTATACCATTGGTAGGTAGGTTGACTTTTTACATGTGGATATTTCAATTCTTGATCTGAGCAGGAATTATATTATTGTTAGGCCCAAGTATTTCAGAACAATGCCAATTTCATTTTATTCCAGATTCCCTTGCTCTGCAGAGTAGATGTATACTATTTTGTTACTTAACTCTTTCAGCTCCAGAATCAAGGTATACTCACTGGAAGCAGACAGTGTTCTACCTGGATGATTATTTAACGGTGAAGGCAGGAGAGAAAATCACTGGTAGCATAACAATGAAGCAAAATGCAAGGAACAAGGTAGAGATTAGTTTTTTGCTTTGCAAATAGATTATCAAAAAAGTCAAAGTCCCTTCCCATGCAAATGACGCATAGTGCTGCTCCTATCTCCGCTTTCGTAGCCCTATGCCACGCTTCTGTGAATGCAGTGAAGGCTACAGCAGGGGGGCTAGTCCACTGGTAGCTCCGCATGTTTAACTTTCCCATTCCTTTCTCATTTATTAAGTGCCAGACAAGAATGCAGTGAGTACCATTTTTAAAGTCTTTGGCATGACTCAGCCAGGGCTCAAACCCACGACTTTCCAATTGTGAGGTAGGCACTCTAACCACTGGACCATCACACTGGTTAATAGATTATGGACAAGCTGAATTGATCTTTGTTAGGAGTTATACATTCAATATGTTATTTTTTATTTTTAGCATTTAAATTTTTTCCAGCTGCAAGAAAACTGCAAAAGCTGCACTTTCTGATTGTGATATTAGCAGAAAGTATTATAGTTTATAATAACTCTACTTGACTTTTATATGATTGTAACTTTTGTTTTTTGCAGCGTGACTTGGACTTCACAGTGACAGTGGATTTTGATGGAGAGCTTTCTTCGTACCACAAGACATCTGATTACAGAATGCGGTAGTGATAACTCCACATTTGTACAGATGTGAAAAAGTAACCTTTGAAAGGTTTACGCCCAGTCGGAGGTCGCCTTTGATGCCGTTTTCCACCTCCCAATATATGTAGCTATATGGATATTAAATTTGTTACAACCTTGAGTTCCCTATTTGTTTTGATCACCTGGCACTTAGATATTGTCAGAATCCCATGTAGAATATGCCATTTTATTGACCATCAAAATGTTCAGACTTTCAGCTTGGAAAGAATCATGTTAGATATTTTGAATGTACAATAATACATATTCAAAGTTGAGTTACTGGCCAATTAAAAGAATATGAACACTCTGGTTATCATAAATGTTGTAGTGTGTATTCCTTAGAGCAGGGCAGACAGATGCATTTTTAAAGATAGGGAAGCACAGAGAAAGTAGTAAGTTCCCAAAATTGTATTGGGCAATTGACCATATGAAGTTGAACATCATTTTGGGTTTTACTGTGTAGAAATTTCATAATGAAGCATGATTACTTTATGGGTTGAATTTTAGAAAATGCAGTAGATTTCAGAAACTGAATATCTCTGTAAGAAATATGCACTGTTCTTGCTCTTTTAACAGTTTTGGGCAAGCATCCGGTGCTCCCAGTCTTTCGACATGCCTGTCTTTATAGCAATTAGATTTTCGATTAGACTTAATGAAATGCATTTGTCATTCCTGTGACTTGCTTGCCAGTCTGCAGGTTTTGTGGCCTGTTTCCTAGCATTACACAAACTTGAATGTCCAAATTTCTTCTGTTTGGTTTCTGCAGACAACTGTCAGCTCATCGGGCTGCCATAGAGCAGCTCATTTCCTATCCACATCAGGTTTTAACCCCAGATTTTTTGTGTATCCTGTTGTCTATATTTCAAACAACAGGCAACTTGCATTTTTACAGATGATATGCAAATGGTAACAAACAGTGTTATATTAATTTTTCAAGTTGTTTTTGGTTCTTTGCTGTTTTATATATTTTTTCCTTGGCTATCCTGCTGTTTCTTCATCCAACTGAAACGCTGCAATACTCGTCCAAAAAATAAAGAATACATGCCAATGTGTGAGTGAATGTGGCATATCCTCATTGCTTCCTAATTTGTGGTTGAATGTCGTAAAGGATCCATTGGAGTATTGTACACCAGCTTTTTATCAATTTCCTCTTGAAACAACTGTCCATTAGCCCAGGGGTGTTGCTAGATGGGAGGGCTACATTTGAAAAAACAAGCAGGCTTCTGAGAGAACTTGATGGCATGTATGATTGAATCTTTACATATATATTGGCATGAATCTATTTACATTGGGCATACATAAATTTGTATATATACATGTATATACCAACTCATGAAAATACATGTCAGAGAATCTTGCAGAGTGTCCACTCTGGCTGGAATAGCTGGAAAACCATAGGTTTTTCTTCTGCTTTGGCTGGAATAGCTGGAATTTTATTTTAGGGCCTAATAATTATCAACAGCATTATTAGATGAAAAATGATCTTATCAAGAAACAGCATTAAAGAAAAAAGATTTTTTTTAAATTTTTTTCACCAAGTTGATCCAGGATTGGAAGTTTTCCTTATGCTTTGTCAGGGTAGTTGGTAGATCCTTACCCTCCTGGGGTGTTTTACCAGAAGATATTGAATTTATATAGGAAATTTCAATTTATTGGAAATTTTAAGGTTATTCAATACTGTGTGACAATAGTCAGGCCACATTTTCAATAGCTGGAATTTTATTTCACAATTAATGGTATGGCTGGAAAACAATGTGTTTTTTCTGCCCAAGAGGCTGGCAAAAGGTTACTTTTGCTGAAACTTTGGCTGGAATTTCAACTTTAACTCAGTGAACATCCTGTCTTGGTAACACCAAGTGGTGTAGAGCTGGGGAGCTCAGCCCCCTATTTATTTTTTCTCACTTTGGGGGGGGGGCTCAAGCCCCCCTGGTAATTGCAAACACTGATTCAGAGGAAAAATTGACAAAGCTATTGCTGAAGAGATCCTGGTTGCGTGTGTATCCGTGACAAAATTTATGCCCGAGCCTCCACAGTTATTGATTTAGCTCTAAACCACTGGCAACACCCCCCAAGTCAACCATGCCCCTGGTTTCACGTCTCAACGTCAACTTCTGTGATGATTTCGTTCATGGATTAGATTCGGTTCCCATAAAATCTCCACGTTCCCAGATATCTCCGTTTATCAAGTTGCATTGCAAATCTTGAGAAATGAAGTGGAGTGTTTCTTCTCTCAGTAATTTCGTGTAATCACACCCCTCAGTAGGCATCGGCTGTCACTTTATTTTTCTAAGTATCTGGAAATTACCTCAGAACAGGGTATACATATCATTTTGACACTCCTCTGAGTACAAAAACACCAGCCTGCTTCTGTGAAGGTTTTGGTTTTCTCTTTTTCTTCTGCTTCTCTACTTTTTCCTCTGCAGGTTCAGCTCGCACCTACGGAAATGATATTTAATAGAGGGTAAAGTAAGATCTCGTACCCAAAAATCTCATCCACCTAGCAGTACCCTCATACGCACACATTTACTTCTACATAGTATGCCCAGATACTGATAGTTGAGTGCTTGTCCGATTAAAATTTAATTATCCACATGACGAAAAAGAAAATTTGAAAAATTTCAATTTTTGGGGTCCTGGGGCCAAAATTTCAAATAAGGGCATTTTCCATCAAATAAGCCTTTTCGACCATAAGTCAGCTCAAAACCATCACATGTGGCTGGTTGAGTGCTCGTTTGAAGCAGAATTTACTTATATGAAGGATGCCAAAGAACTTTCAAAAACTGATATTTTGGCTCTAGGACTTACAAAATTCTAATAGTTCCTGTGAAAGGAAACGTAACACCCAGATTGCTAAGTATGAAAATAAATCCATGTCTTGACTTAATATCATCGTCTGAGCATGGGCAATGGCGCGATGGAAGTGGAATCTGGTAATTTTTTGAGGGAAAAGCAAACGTTCAGCTATGCCAATTTCAAGGGGGTCTGGGCCAAAATACCCATATATAGCCATATTGGCCAAAATCATCATTTGAGGATATCCTGACTAAAATGATCAGCTGATGGTGTTTGGATAGTTATTTGGAGAAGAAAAATGTCCATTTAATGGTACAAAGATGTTAGCTGAGCGTATTTTTTATTAAACTATGAGAAAACAATAGCAAGGCAATAATTGTAACCATATGAAATCTTTTCTTGGCTACTCCTATAGAAGCTGTGTATCAGAGGCATATGTCAGTATTGTGGCAAAGATTGAAAGTCAATTATCCCAACACAATAGTTATATTCAGTGTTGTGGTGAGAAACCTTGTGTTGGGAGAGGGGCCGTTTTGACCAATTGACCAACTATTGTTACAATAAAAAGGTCACAGAAAATACTGTGACCAACTCTCTTGCAGCATGGCTGACTTTTGACCAACTTTCTTGCAAATTTGAAAATGTTGGGAGAGCGTGACACCCCCCATCAGCACATCACTGGTTCTATTTTGCCATATAAGCTAAGTAACGCCTTGCAAAAAAGTTACATTCTACTTCTGGGCATTTCAAAAATTTTTTGAGCAAACCCTGCATGGGCTTCCACAAAGCATTTTTTAAAATAATGTATTGGTATCATAGTCAAGTTTATACGGAAAAGGCATAAAAATCCATATTAAACAATATAAAAAAATGCATTCTCCTATCATTGTACTTTCAATGCTTATCACCAAATGAAGGGAGGTTTTCGGGGATTTTCATCAAGATTAACATTCAAGCATTTTTTTGAAAAACGATGAAACTTTCCATGCGGTTCCTGACTCAGATTTTAATGCTTTTCACTGATTCTTGTTTAGTCAGTTTCCTGAAAACCAAAATTTCACGAATTTATAAGCCACCATATTGTCGAAATGTTTGAAAATTGGTACAAGTTTCATGGTTCAAGGAAAAGATTAGCATAGTCTTTAAAGTCTACGTATTCCTGAGTAAATCGAAATTTTTGAACTTTTACGTAAAATTGTTGTTTAGATGTTATCAAATCGTGAAAGCCAATTAAAATGGTACATAGTAGGTGAAAAAAGTAAGTTAAAACCTTTTGCCAGTCAAATTCTATGCCAATTTGCAGATGAACTATATCTCACAGTATTTGGAGAAATCTGCTAACAAGTTGACATATTGATAAATAAGGTCAACTTTAAAGGCTTGTAGAACTTCAGTCCTACATTATTTTGGCCTGCAGTTTTTTGCATTGTAACCCCCTATTAATAGAGTATACAAATATTAAGAAATTAGGAGATTATGGAGACACTTCAAAAATAGTAAATTCCCACTCTGGATACACAGCTCATCCTTGGGTTAAATAGAAAAAAATCGAGATTACAGAGAAACCACGAACTCACCAATGGAGCCTCACTTCTGGCATCTTCCAGCTGTAGAGTGAGACTATGAAC
>OLMO02000231.1:22552143-22568407 GCA_900291935.2 Cassiopea xamachana
ACCTTTGGGCCACTAAATAATAAACTTTTGAATTGCACAGTTTTTTCATTAGAACTGTGCAAATTTTGTAAGAACTGCACATTTTTGAGGAAATGAAAGTTAAAAGAAACCTTGATAATAATGTAAGAACAAAACAAGGCTCAAAGATTATCGAGGATGAGATTATTTGCTTATTTGAGCTCCTTTTGCATAATAGACGCCTTTCTTATTTCGTTCTCTTCTCGTTTTGTTCTAATAAGTAAATTATCGCATGATGAACTAACACGTCAACAGAGATTAAAATTTTTTCTTTTAAATTTCAGGCCACTTGTCTACTACACCAGTTGCCGCCCAAGGATTTAAGAACTATCTTAGATTCAAATTCAACAGATTTTGAGAATATTGAGGCTCAACGATGAAATGCTTATAAGAAATTTGCCTAGTCGAAGTTCGATGTAGGAAATTTAAGATAGGAATTTCCTCGCTTTTTTACTGTGAAAAAAGCTGATTGGACATATTGAGAACTCTCTGGATTATATTTCTTTGTCATTTCATTTACTACATGGTAGATTAAATAAACTCCTAGGCTCACTAAATGCTAAATTTATCGGTATCTTGTTATCGGCATTCTAGCTTTAACTTCTGTAAGTATTTGGTTGAAACAAGCATTATAAGAAGTAACGATTTAGGTTGTTCTTGGTAGTTACAAAAGGATTCATCTTTCTTATCTCCTAAAATCTCGCATCGTATTACATAAAGTTGCATCGTGCAAAATTGATTGCAAAGAAATATAACGGCCAGTGACTATNTCGAGGTTTAGTAGAGACAGTTTCCAAGACTGGAAAGTTGATTTGACTCCTCTTTTACAACTATTGTACCTATGAGAGAGAGTATTATTTTACTCGTAACTTAAAGAGTACAAAAAATGAGATAGAAATTGTTACCTGAAATATTCAGTTATTATTAAAATTAGGCAAACAGCTCCTCGAATCGATTCTTTTATGAATTCTTAGGCCTTTGCAATACTCTGTCACACAGTGCAGCTCTTTTTTAACTCGTTTTCCAGGGGGACAGCCAGACAAACCTTTAATCTAATGCTCTGATAATAGTAAGACCACGCTTCAATGTAGTTGAGAAAAGTGTTAGCAAATCCAAAAGATAAAAATCAATAGCAGAATATCACGCTTTACAAAATCCTTGCTGAGAATTTTGAAATAGGTCCTTTTTACATCATCCCACTTCGTAAAGCGAGGATAATCTTGCTTGCTCAGGAAATATTCAGCGTGCTCGTTGAGATCTTCTCATTTTTTATTAAAATTTGCACAAAAATCATGGCTAATTGCTATCTTGTTTGTTTCTCTGTTGGAGACAGAGAGAACTTCCCGAATAACACCCAAGATTTCCTTGAGCATATGCAAGCTTACGTGATCACATGAAAGAATACACAAAAGCAACCACAGCTACGATATGCATGAACGTGTGTAATAAACGTTTTTTTTGATAAGAAAGTAGTTTATAAGAAGGTAGTACTCAGATACTCAAAAAGATAAGAAAGTTCAGTACTGGATTTTTGAGATTTGAGAAAGTTTTCTAGTGTTCATGAATTTAAAAAAATTCGATTTATCTGTGTGCAAAATGCTATGTATGTGATGTTGCCTGCCTCTAACAGTCTGACTTCTGTTATGCATTAAGATTTATCATCATTTCAAGTGTACATGGAGCCTTTTCACCTCCATTAATGTGCATGTCCAAAGCTTTGGGACTGAAAAACTTTTTGCGGAGAAAGACTTAAGAACGTTTTGATACTGGAATTCTGAAGAAATTAAGAAAGTTTCAGTACTAGGTAAGAAAAGCTTTCTAATAAAAAAGCGAGCATATCGACTATAGGGATCTGAAATACATACTCACATTTCCTATAAGAAGCTTCAATGTTTTACTGTGGCTCAATACACGTTTTTGTATAGGAAAATGAAACTCAAAAGGCAAAAATCCTACGAAAATCTTAAAAAATCTTACAAGACTCAAGTCTCACAGTTCAATTTTTTACTTGCCAGAAATCGATATTACCTCACTCTTACACTCGAAATATTCTGACTAGAACATAAATTCAAGTTTACAAGTAGCCCATTCTTGCCAGTTTATGGGATATTAAATAAATAAATATTTAGACACGATTACAGAAGGAACTATGAAAATATTAAGAAAATCTCAGTCTTAACGTCGGGAAAATGTAAGAAAATGGAGGCGCAGGCAAAAATGTGGTTTCTTAAACAATAAAATCGTGCATTGTTAAGACTTTCATTGTAGTCGATGAGCATTCTTATATTCTTAAAGAGCAAAAAGGTGGTATAAATTCACTTAAAAATTAAAGGAAACATTTTAATTTTTGTTCGTATGTTACACGCTTTTTGTATAAGATAACCATCATTAAGCCTGAGCCTCAATTTTCTCAACTTTTCCCAAGTTAGAGCTTGAGATTCTCTTAAAATTTGCTTAACTTTTGCAAAATTGAACTGGCTAAAATTGGTTACCCTGCCTTTATTAATCTTGTATACTCGAATTTTAGTTCTATCTTTAATATTTTGAGTGAAATAATGATGCAATATCTATTTTTAGCCAACAAAAACACTTAACTTTGAAAACTGAGTTTTGTGTTTTTCTTAAGATTTTGGCCAGTTTAGCCTCACTTTCTTATAAAAGTTTTCTTATAAAAGAGTAAAAGTCATCATGAAACAAAATAGGAACAGCACAGAGCAAAGAATTTGGCATTTATATTCTAAATATCAGTCTAAAAGGAACTCAAATAAAAGATTCAAGTCGTGATGAACCTTAATCTTTGCATGATTCCTAAATCATGCTTAAATTTCAGCGAATTTGACCCAAAGCATTCTTATACGTTATGTCCTTTTGGAAAAAGTATGTATAATGTAAAACTGGGTTCTTACTTGAGTAATATTCAAAGAGAATACGGCAAATTTGCGGGGTGAGTGGCCAAGCGGCCCAGCCAGTTCCATTAGCTTAACTGAAGTTAAGCATGGCTATGTACGGTCAGAAACTGGGTAGGCGACCTCCAGATGAACGACCAAAACAGCTCACTCCTCCGTCCTTCGGAAGGGACGTTAAACTAGGGGCCCCATGCCTGGATGCGGCATGCACAGTAGGCCTAAATTAGCTGAAAAGGCTAGGTATTACAGCCTACTCAAAATAAAGTAAACAACAACAAAAAAATTTTATGTTAATTCTCTCATCGAAATTACAAGTAATCAACATTCTAGGTGTGATCACCAAGCCGAATAATATTAGCACATAGTTTCCCACCTCTTGATGCAACATACCCACCATTAAGGCATTCGATTGCAAGAGTAGATGCCGCCGCAAAACGACCTAAATTAGGCTTAGCATTGCTCAAAAATATTTCACACTAATAATAATGAAAGACATTTATGGTTGGGTAAAACGATAATGTTAGAATCAGCAACAGGGTGGCAGTTAAATTGTCCACTTAACTGAACTGTCTACTTAAATTACAAAATTTCTTTCCAAATGCCGAACAGCACAAATAGAAATTGAGAAGTGTTTTTAAAATGGTCTATGAAATTACGGCGCGGATTCATGATAGACGCCGGCTGTCAAAGTGCGATGAATGAAAATTAGGAAAGGAGATAAGAAATCCTGAGAAACTCATAAATTTGAAAACAAATTATCCTCATTTAATCCCACTGTTTAAGATTTGTTGAAAAATAGAAGAAATTATCTACTACGTCAAAACATGACCAAAGTTTGAGTCAATTGAATAGAATGTAAAAAGCTATTGCCGTACGATATTGTTGTTACCACCGCTATCCCCATCAAAATAAACTATCTTGGTTTGTAGGGAGTTTCTGAGAAGTAATGAGGTCTGACGATCATACGTACACAGTTTAGGAGGGTAAATTTCGGGCGTATTCCCAGGGATTAGTTGGGTTCTTAGGGATAGGTTAAAAGAGATGAAATTCTTTCGAAGCTATAAATGCTTAAAGAATTTTGTTCTCAGCATTAGCTATTGCATTATCTTGTAACCTTCTTCGCTGCAAAGACAATTTTACCCTCTAAATACCGACGCTACAGCCCTCCTCCACAGCCAACTAATCCACTGCCCGTGCTGCGCTTTTATAACCAGATGGTCGAGTTAGATTTTGTCAGAAAGCTTATGAGGCTGCTGAGTTTGAATGCTGTATAAAGCACGACCAGCTCCATACACATCCTACTGAACATTAATTGTCAGTGAATAGCAATTGAAGAATGCTAAAAAACAGCTGCATTATTGACGGGAAATTTTCTTCTATTCTATCTTGGTTTTATGCAATAAAAAATAAAAACGGTTTTTTCCTTCTCATCACCATTTGTAGCTGGTTGCTACCAAAAGACGAAAAGGCGTAAGGAAAAAATAGTTCACATCCTATTAAATGCAATTCGATTACTTCCTATTCTCTAATTCCCTTTTTGCACAAGCATCCTCAGTAATCAAGCCATAAGCAATGAAAAAACACTTTGGTGCCTGTTACAACATTAATAATTTACAAGCCGCTCTATGCTACTTAAATATATTTATTGACGATATTTATTATTCAAAGGAAGATAGTGGCCTGTAAATGTCTATAACGTTTCAATAGAATAGAAATCTTCGATTAACATTTAAATACGAACATCACTAGACAATATTACTATAGATTGCTTCGTTTTGGTGAAACGGATAAATGTGCACCTTAGAGCATTCGTTTTAGCACTTATTTCCCTTCCTTGTCTTCAAAACATTCGTTGAAATGTTGATATCCCATCGTAAAATACTAGCATATAGCGAACACATGAGATTGTATGTTGCTAAGCCTAAGTACTGGGCCCAGTAAAATTGTTCAAAAATAGTGCAAAACTAATAGGACGTTTCTGTCAAAGCAAGTTCGCAGCTCGCAGTAGATGAAGGTAAATAAGTTAGGCACTCACCAAGCTTCGAAGCTTTGCATTAATGAGAAAATAAATAATTATTCACGATGCACTGATTCATAATGCCTGTTATGGATGCATGGGTGCTTTTGCCACAATTCAAAATGGCCACCAGATTTCAAGTTTGCTTCCCTTAGGGGCTGTTGAATGACTACGTCACGCCTTGGGGGTGGGTAGTTCTACACGTTTTTCGTGATTCTCCGCGACGGTAAAGTAGGGAGTGGTGGATGGTACTTTATTCAATTCCGTGGCGTCATGGTAAAATTTTCTCTATAGAGAAGTTTTGTATAATGAAGAAACTCTGAGACTCAACACACTGCCTAAATTAGTGAGGTTATCGAATGAAGTCATGTTTTCTAGTTTTATCTATCCCTATTCCATCTTAAAACATGGGTGATCTTGGATGGGACATGCATTGATCTTGGATGGGACATGCATTGTTTAGGATAATTTCATGCATTAGTCCTAAATAAAAATGTTTATATTTAGCGAAATTTTCATTCGACCACAACAAGTTTTTGGTCGATGTCGAAAAATATATTTTCACTTGGTCTTTGACGTTTAGGAAGGGGATATTCCAGAAGTCGATAGTGGAAGACGATACCTTGTATAAGATGATGATATGGGACCAGTTTGGACAAGAANAATTGACCTTTACATATTTGCTATTCATTCCTGACTATTGCTTTAAAAATTCTATATTAGCACTCACGCTGTTGTTGTAGTTGAAAAAAAGCATAGAAGAGGAATGAGATTTCTTTATTCCTTCACCTATCCCTGTACTGCTTTAAAATGTCGTTTGGCATCGGACTATTGTGCACTGTGGGGGTGGTGTTTGTTCAGTGCGTGATGCAACGCAAGAGAGTTTTGTGAGGAAACGTGACAGGGCGTCATGATGGGGATGGGTGGTTCAAAATTGCCAATTTTAGCGTGACCTAATTATTGAATAGTCCCTTATAAGTAGAGGTAGCGCCAGAAACTTTGTGCTAGAGCTGCTGCTATCTGCCTGAGAAAGAACTCAGTCTTCCGACCAGGGGCAAGCATCTCTGACAAAGGGGTTGTAACCCCCTAGCCTCTCCTTGATGCCACCGCTGTTCAGCAGACACAATTTTGACACAGCGATGTAGAAGAGAAAGCATTGAGGGGGCTCGGCCCCTACTTTGTGAATGATGGCGATGCAGCGCCCGCACCATCACAGACAGGTTTGATGTATTTATTAGAATAAGCCCCTTCAATCACGCTTGATGAAAAACAAGTTCAACGTGGGCTTAATACAAAGTTACGACAATTATACCAAAGTTAATAAGAAAAGGCATGTACATGAAAACCCTCCTTCTAGTTATCAATCCACCAGTGATTGTTAATCTAGCGCCTTCGGTGGGTTAAGTACCGTATTTATTTGATTATAAACATTAGTATAATGGAACTATCGGCATGTTTTGCTGCCGCTTATACTCAAAGGTAGCTTCAAAACGAGACTGACTTATACATATAATCGAAAACTAATGTAGAAGACATAGGGATCATTCACCCATTGCGTAGCGTCTCTGGGGGGGGGGAGGGTACCTTGATTTGTTACGCTATTGTTTAATATATATAGAGGCTATAGCACCGAGCGTTACAGCAGTGGGAGGAGGGTCTCAAAGACGGTAAATTTAGCTTTACGTAACTGGTGAATGACCCCATCCGACACATTCATCTCTATTGCCTTGCAGATATTCTTAGCTAGCCTAGTGAAAATTTTCTCTTGACTAAGCTACTCAAACTCAAAACAAAGAGCTATTAATCAGGATCTTATACAATTCGATAGAGCATATGGCGATTCGGCAAAGGATGCTTTCTATGTGGTACGAACTCTCATTCTCCTAGCTTGGGGCCTACCAGGCAAGCGCCATGCATTTTCGTAGTATCCCATAATTCCATCCTTCCACTTGATTTTGACAAGGGAGAACATATTGACACGTAAATGTACTGTTTCAAACATGTTATGCACATAATTACTGGCAGACTATTCCACTCAACCATCTGAACCCATTTTCATTTGGCAGGTTCTCAGAAGTCTGTGAAAGTTGTGCCGCATATATTTTATGTTACGTCCAGCATAAAATCACAGAAGCTAATAATTTTAATGGCGTCGAAACAACTCTCAAGGTGGAGGAGCCTGGTCACTAAAATTGGGATACGCTCAGGTAAAACTAATGAAATTTGCTATTTTGTGAAAAAGTGGGAGGGCAGGGGCCCCCATGGCTCCCCGGTTTCAACGCCCCTGTGCTTGCTCTTTTACTCGTGACATCTGCTTAGCGCATACATAACGCTTCTACTCGTTGCCCGGTAACACACTTTTGCTACAATACTGCATAAAACTACAATAATATCCGTAATTTAATTAAACTCAAAAACAAAACAGTGCTTTGTTTATGGAACCATGTTTGCAAAATAGAGACGGCAATTGTCACTGCTGTAAACCAGTAGCAACAATTCTTTGCGTGATGAATTCAAGTCATTTCAGCAGATCATGACAAAGATTGCAGAGGGTAGAGACTGCTACACATGCTTTTTTATAAACAAAGTTTTCTCGTTCTAGTACTGAAACTTTCGCAACATTTTCTCGATTCAAAACTTTCTTACGACTTTCTTAGCATGAATATTACAGGAAATTGAAAAAGTGCCATGCACACAAGAAATGACGATAAATATTAGTAAATAACTTAATTTAGACTGTTAGGGGCGACGATACGAGGGTGTGGGGTGTGCCACCCCCCACGGACTGAAAGTCATGAATTTACTCAGCAGGTTTGAGATTTCCAGCTGTTAACTCGGCAGATAGTTTAGATGAGATATGCCTAAAGTATGGTACACCAGTCACAGTGAGTGTTTTGGTTGCCACAGTTGCCAGAGAAGGGCACTATATTTGCTTGGGTTACAAAGAAGGTGTGAATTTATGTTATTCGTGAGGTATATCCATCTCGTGTCGGTGCATTTAGGAGATACTCTAATATGCTACTTTTCCTTTCGAATACACGAACACGTTGGCAGTTTTCTTTACAAATCATGCCGCAACTAAAAGCAAGTAGCCAGGAGGTTGGGGACAAAGCCTTCTTTGAGTATCAGAATTTGGCTCAAAAACATTTTCCCATCACTTTAGCATTTGCCTAAGCACACTCTTTCCCTACAAGATTTCTTTTTGAGGATCAGAGCTTTGAGTTTTTTCAAATTGATGCAATACAAATTGGAGTGTAGGATCATATTTTCCACCCCAGGATGAAGATCAATGAAATAAACATGTTTTCCTTCTAGGCAAAGGGGCGTTTTCTGACGTTCTAGAGCAGGTTATTTAAGAAAATTTTCTGGTTGCAAGCCCCCAGACCACCAAGTTTTTCTCGACGAAGTTAATACTTATATCTTTTCCATCATTTTCGCATATGTCTGATTAGACTCTCTCACGATAAGATTTCTACTGTCAAGATCAAAGTTTTGTGTCTTCCATATTCGCGCAATATAGATTTGAGGATGGACTCATACTTCCCATCACCGAATGAAGATAAATTATAAAAAACGTTTTCTTTCTACGCAAAAAGGCATTTTCTGACGTTCTAGAGTAAGTTATTTAAAACATGTTTTCTGGGGGCAACCTCCCAGGCTCCCAAATGTCTCTTTAAGAGGTTGATAACTTCATACGTGAAAAGTGCTTTTCTATCAATGACCTACATCTGAAAAACATTTGGTTTATAGCATTTGAAGAGGTTAAACAACTTTAGCTTATAACATTTGAGTTCATATTTCTTACTCGGCAGTTCAAGACCTGACACCCCCCCCTCATGAATTTGATCTAGCGCTGCCCCTGCATATACACTTATAAACTTTCTTAGGTCTCAAAAATTTATGAAGCTGAGTACTATTTTCTTATAAACCACTTTCTTGTAAAAAACATGTACTGTTTAACAATTTGCACAAAATCGAGATGAATATGGCAGCTAAAAACACACACCTTAATTAAATGGAATGACCACCTGCTAAGGTAACTGCTGTATTTTCACAGATGCCTGTTCCAAATGCTGCAAAAAGCAAAGATGAGTGCCACCCTTTCTGCAGAAAGTACGGTAACATAGCAACGTAGCTCCATCCTTACTGTTATATCCAGGACTGCGCAACCCGCAGACCACACCGTGCACCTGCCCAAGGGGCAACAAGTGGTTAGGGGCCTCAAATGTCGTTGTGAAAATAAGGTCTAAGGTGTACCGTCTATGACAGCTTGTAGAAATGATCAAACAGCAGTGGGGGACACTTTGACATTTCTTGGGGGAGGGGCGAGACCGCCATGAAAGACAAAGCATATACCACGACCAATGAATCTTTGTCATATTTTTGCAAGTCTGAAATCATTGGGGAGGTCGACAGCCTTCCTCGCCCCCCCCCCCAAAGTCCGCCACTGTCTCATAGTGCAATAGGGCATAGTGCAAGATCAAGGAAAAGAAAAGTTAGGAGAGCATAAAGTCAGGCTAATGCAAGGATGGGCAACCTTTTTCCATGGGGGCAAAACATATGATGACAGATTTTTTGTTAGTAAAGGATGGGCCGGCAATTGTATATGCAAAGTTGACTTTTCGCCAAATTCTGAAGGCCAGCAGGCAACTTCGAAGTTGCATTCGGGCCCAATTTGGCCTGCAAGCTAGAGGTTACCTGTCTTAAAGCCTAGAGCATTCCTGCACTCCATAATCAACGTCCTACTGTGTCCCTGCACGGGACATCACACCAGTAGATTTGGGAGCCCGAAAAGCGTGTCAGGCCCTGCTTTTGTCTCTAAAGAATAGTGTCTATTCACGGCAGGTCTCTCAATCAATGGACAGTTTACCTTGAATGCCATGGAAACCCATATTTAACTTAGCAAAGCTTACACGACAGAAAAACTGGCGTAAAACTTTACTCTTATTGTCGAAGGTAAACTGTCAAAGCTAGAACTTCAACTTACTACTAGGCTTCCTCTCATAGCACTCTGATAAGACAGTTAGAAAGCGCTTTCAATTTCTCCAATCCTGCGAAGTTCCTCCCATTTTTTCAATAAAATCATTCCATTTCATCTCTCACGTGCCCACTTCAATTAGTACACGTCTTTGTAATAAGAAACTTGAGGCTGAAATTAGGCAGAAATTGAGAAAGATTTAAGAAACATGGGCAGGCTGAGTTTCAAAAAACAACCTGCAAAAACTGTTTTTGCTCGCAAATCTTTGATCAAACTAGCAAGTAAATAGCATGAACATCCTTTACATGCCTCAAAAAACCTGAGCACCCTTTTTCTTGCATCACAATTGCCTAATCTAGGTTCTTATTGTCATAAAACGTCTTTAAATTTAAGAAACATTTAAGCTCTACTGTGTGAGCTACTGTGCGTATGATGCTTGCATAGTAGAGCTTAAATGCAGTTCTAAGAAACACTTTGGCGAAATATTAAAAAACATCCAGACTGAAGCCAGAGAGCTTGTTTCTTTAAAAAAAGCAAGAGTTTATTGCACTGACTTTAGAAATACAGCCTACCTTTCCTATCTTCCTTAATTAAAAGTCCATAGACAGTGCTGTGAAAGATACTATCCAACATTCTAACTAGATGCTCAACAAATGCTTAACAAAATAATTGATCTACCAGTAAACTGTTCACGCCAAAATTGTGCAATACTGCTTACCTACAAAAATGCCCAGCAATTATTCCAGCAAGTAAGTCTGTTCTTCGTAAATGCAAGCAAAGTTGTCATTAGTGCGTCCTTGAATGAATGCTTATTTGATTTTATTCATGGTACAGATGTTGGCATACAAAAAGCGCTAAATTAGCAACCAGAAGCTTCGACTCAGCAATTACGTGTACACAAGATAAGATTATGACTACGTATCCTAAAGAATGGTAGCTTTTCAAATACAAAAAGCTGGTGTCAAGAGACGACAATAAATATACCAGATGCATACATGTGATGCAGTAGAATTCAATGTCATTCACCTGTATGTTTTGTTCATCTTACAGCCAAACTTTGAGGTACTCAGCTGGGCTGTTAATTCACATGCGAGTTAGTGGATTAGTCAAATAGTTCTTAGAGAAGGAAGCCCATCAAGTGAGGGGAGTAAACAACAGGAGATAATTGAGGTAAACTCAATGGTTCCGAAAATTTTCGGGAGCTCATTCTAGCTAGTAGCTGCGAATTGAAAGGAAATTTTATGGTGAAATGAATAGCCTAATTTTGATGGAACAGTCTCGTTAGCTTAAATGTATTTGGTTTATGCAATGTAGGCACCTGTAAAAGTCCGAAAACAATTTGAGTTGCGCGTACGCTGCACAAACATCCCTAATTTGCATCGTAGTGGCCGTATGGCCTAAGCTAAGGCTCAAAAAGACTACCATAAGTTCACAGCTACGTCATGATTCACAAGAAAACAACAGCAAAAATGGACAATATTACTAAGGATCTCACGTTCAGATATTAACGTTGGGGATGGGAAATAAGAAAGAAAAGAATAAAGCAGGAAGAAAAAGTAAGAAGTACAGAGCTCAAATAATCCCCAAACTATTCCAAAGGCAAAATGAACCAATTCACAACTAACTACATGCAGTTTCAACGACGAAATACTCAAAAATATTGGCTTAAATTTCTGCTTTACAATAAATTTCAGAGATACTCAATTTACAAAGTTGAAAAAAGGTGCTTGATAACATGCTGGCAATGACTCATAAGTGAAGCAATAGGCTACAAGATTAATAAATTTATAAATTTCTATAAATGAAAAACATTGAACCAAGACAATATGATAAACAGATATCAAATGTTGGAGGCATCCAGTTTGGAATATGGAATTATCTGGTAATGAAAGACTGATTTTCTACTCTCTCCAGCTGTTCGAAGTGCTTGCGTGCATTACGAATGTTTATCAGAGTTGCAGCTGAAGCTGTAAACAAGAGGAAAATTCTATTTAACACGCAGAACAGATAATCAAAACAGACAGCAGAGATTGTTCAACTGAGCTAAAATGGCGACGGATTTATGTCGTTGCATATGCAAGAAAAACAACAGCCAGCATTTGTGACTGTAGACTATTAATTAATTGGGTAAGACACACGAAAAGTCAGATTCTAATTGCTATTACAAAATAAAATATACTACGTTATGTAGAAATTTCGTAGAGTTCTGCATGTATGGGTGGGGCAACGCAACTATGGAAAATAAACTGTTCAAGCAAGTAATTAATAAAATCATTACTTGAAACGCATAACAATGAAATCAATAAGGCTTAAAACTAACGGGCGTGCCAGAAAACTAGACTAATTTCACAACTGGACTAACATAAATGGATCTGCAAAGATTCTGTAAATGATAAGGGAAGCTATTAACGTCTATGAATGGCATTTGGGTGGAAAAGCTTTTAAACTTTATAGACAACTGAAGAAAATTAGAATTCGCAACATGTGTTTGCACTCCAGGAGCAAATATCATTTAATCGAAGTATACGAAGACATATTTCATCAAGAATATGGTAAAGGTTGAACATGAAAGGACGGTTGTAATACATGGTTTATACAAAAACTGAATAAAACTGGGGACAAACAAAGTTATTCGTGCAATAAAAGGCGAAGAAGAGCACCAGGCAAGCAAGAATATGTGATTCTAACTGTACACAAAAGGCTCATAATCACTTACATATTCCAACATCTGACATAACAACCATTGCATAGGTGTTTGAAGTAAATACATCTATGTACGCTGCAAAACTACTGTTACGAACTTCCATGCTTTGAAATTGCGACTGCAATTTGCTACGACAAACACATGACAAAATTAATCTGGGAGTAAATTTATCAACGCATATTGCCAAATTGAATGGCCTTCAATTCCCTAGGTTCAAAATGCTGTACAGTCAAATTTATACCGTGATCGATGATAAATATGAGTGTAGAAGGCTGTCTAAATTCAACATGTAGCTTGCAGTATTAATTACTAGAACTACTTCTAAAGTAACTGACATAAATTGAAGACCTTCTATGGAAATTGGTGATTTGTGATTTCTATACAGGCCAATGGGCGATGAGGCAGGAAAGGTTACACCCCCTGCCCCCCGATAATCTACAAAAATTATATTTGGATGAATTCTATCTTGTGGTTTTTCAGGCTGGTTAGTTTCTGCAGCCTACTCTTCCATTCATAGTCCCTCCGCTCAGTATATGGAACTGCCTATGGTAGCCTTTTACATGCTCACTGTAACGATAATAATGAATCAGGCGTAAGTCTCATATTCAAACGTTTGGGCACCATTATTTTTCATATTTGCATTGAACTTAATGTTCTGAGAAACAACATCCGAACGATTCTACCAAGAGAGGGGGAAGGGGGCTTGAGAATTCCAGAAACGTTAACAGTGCATATACATAATTGTCATTATTTTTAACATCTATCGGAATTTTCTAATCACTACTGGAATTGCCAAAAATTCAGAATTTTGGGTTTCTATGTCGCTATTCTCCTCCTATGCATATCTACAGCTACCACAAAATGACTTGAGACATATGAACCCCAAGAATTCCATATACAACTATATACAGCTACCACAAAATGACTTGAGACATATCTGCCTCTTTTTAGAATCATGCAATTTTGTTTGTTTTGCTGCTAATGTTAAGAAAACAGTCACACATTTAAATATTTGGCAAGATGTTGTCTTAGCAATTGCAACAGTCATCGGTGAGGCACCTTCCTTTTGTGCTGCAGAGAATTGTTTTAATATTCTAAAACAATGAAACCTTAAAAAGACGATAGAGGTCTCAAGTGATTTTGCGGTAGATGTATAACCGATTCAATAACAACTGGAGCAGGGTTCATACACATCCTGGCTAATATTTTTCCCGAATTTTCCCGAAATTTTTCTTGAAAATGAAGGGCTTTTTCCTGCCTATGTACATATCAGAAATACACAATATTTTCCCGACCAACCGATGTTACAAATGATGCAGCTGGCTCATCTTTTAAAACTATGATGTCAATACTGTACGTAATTAGTGTCTTGTAAACAAACAAAAGCTGGTTTGCTTGTTTAGGCATGCATATGCAGCGAGTAGAGTTGTCTATTAGTCCAAAAAAATTCATTTGCATAGATGATGAACATTCCTGACATTTTCCTGACGTTCTTCAAGTTTCAATACAATTTCCAGACATTCCCTCACTTTTCCTGACTGTTCTTAAAAACATAGATTTTTCCTGACCGTATAAATCCTGTGGAACCTATCAATAGAAGCATAGTAGCTTGCGTTCAGTTCCTGAACAAAAAACTTCTATCTGTTTTAAAGAGGCAAAACAGCAACATTCAAAATAACCATGGCTTACCTGCAGCTCAGCTTGAATTGTTTGATAATATTACTTATTTTTTCAAATCTATGCACATCTTTATGAGTCTTCAACTGACAATGGGAAATGACCTAATAAATCCAAAAAATTTTCACTCATTAAGCAGTATGAACACTATATTCCATAACCAGCATAGAAAAGGCATCTCTACGATTTGCGCGTAAAGTGGATTTCAAACTAGATGTTTACTTCCTGCAGTCAGTGTTATAGCCAAGGAGGAGCAGAGGGGGGAATCGGCCACAAATGACAGGCAAAGGTGCCCTAACTCATACCTCCCACTTATTATAAGACAATGAATACACTGTTGAATGTAAGTGTTCTTAAGTCAAAAAGGAAAATGCTGATAAATTGCCACTGATGCTAAATGCAAATGCATATTTGCATAGAAAACCACACAATTCTTTGTAATTTAGGCGTCAATATACGAAACACTGCGCAGATGCAGTAAAGCTGAGCACTGATTTTACTACAGGTCTGTAGAGGTTTTCAAAGTTCAATCTCAAACCTATACCCTACGATAGGCTTATGGCTTTGAGCCAACAGAACTAGAAGAGTTTCTTTACACCTGCTCACGTATTGTGCACGTCTTTGCCAAGAGCTTTAAAGAATGTGATTGGAAAAGGAATCAAAACTAAACTAATCCAATTTGATTACTTAAGGTAGTGTTTGGAAATATAATAAAAGCGGAAAGGATTCCATCTACAGCTAATCATTATATTGGAAAAGATAACCAGATTATAGTCTACTTCATTATCAGGAAAACAATCAAAGGATTATGAGTGAACGAACGAATGAATAATGTAAACTGTTCTTACAAGAAAGGTTGCCCTCTCGAATAAAAGAACTTCGTCAGCTTCAATAGCTTTTGCGAAACTGTTCAGATTTGTTTCAAGTTGTTGTACATTTGGAATCAATTTGTACACTATACTTGACCACGCCTGAAAGAAATAAGAACAACAGCTGGCTTCTTTTTCTATAATGCAAGGTGTTGAGCATTGCAAGAAAAGAGGCTTTAGACTTGAAATGCGAGTTCACTGTCGCCAAAATCCTATCTCAGCTGCAGAGTAAATTAATGCCAAGTACTATTTCCTTGTTTTAGCAGCATTATACTGACACTTAACTTCACAGGCATCATGCATATTGCCTGCGAGAGGGTTAATTCGGTCCCAACCTTGTGGAGTCAAAAGTGTCAAATTATCCAAATCTTGAAGTGTTGTACACGTTTATTTTTGTACGAAAATTGTCATTTTGCCTGAGTCTCAATTTTCTTAACTTGTCCAAAAATTGAGCCTGAGATTTTCTTAAATTTTTCTCAACTTTTTCTGAAATACACTGGCTAAAATAATTTACACATTCGTTCCTATACTGTATACTCGAACTTGAATTCCATCTTTAACATTTTGAATGCAATAATGACGCAATATCAATTTTTGGCCAATAAAAGCACTTAATTTTGGAAGTTGAGCCTCGTGATTTACTTAAGATTGTCTTGAGATTTTGATCATTTGAGCCTCACTTTCTTATAAACTTTTTTCTTATAAAAAAACGTGTACTTATTTTCAACTTCCTGCATAACTGTAGAAATTCCGTGACCCTATCCTGTCTGTGTGAGGCCAAAAGTTTCTTCTAAAAGATCCCCGGACCAACCAAAATGAGCCTGCACTCCTTCTCTGTCTTAAATGCGTGGGATAACGAGCCATAGAAACGAAGTTAAAAAAAGCTAGCAATCTTCGTTTAAACCAATTTCGCAAGGAGAACAACTACAAATGATCTACAAATAATTGTAAGGAAAAGCATATATATTCATAAAGAACAGTTGCAAAATTACTTTCTACCTACACAAAAAACATTTAAAATATATTACGGTACAACTGATTTCTTGTGGCTTATAAAATCAGGCACTGCTGGGAATAAGATATGATTTAATACCT
>OLMO02000231.1:22568507-22619036 GCA_900291935.2 Cassiopea xamachana
CTGGCTAAAATAATTTACACATTCGTTCCTATACTGTATACTCGAACTTGAATTCCATCTTTAACATTTTGAATGCAATAATGACGAAATATCAATTTTTGGCCAATAAAAGCACTTAATTTTGGAAGTTGAGCCTCGTGATTTACTTAAGATTGTCTTGAGATTTTGATCATTTGAGCCTCACTTTCTTATAAACTTTTTTCTTATAAAAAAACGTGTACTTATTTTCAACTTCCTGCATAACTGTAGAAATTCCGTGACCCTATCCTGTCTGTGTGAGGCCAAAAGTTTCTTCTAAAGATCCCCGGACCAACCAAAATGAGCCTGCACTCCTTCTCTGTCTTAAATGCGTGGGATAACGAGCCATAGAAATGAAGTTAAAAAAAGCTAGCAATCTTCGTTTAAACCAATTTCGCAAGGAGAACAACTACAAATGATCTACAAATAATTGTAAGGAAAAGCATATATATTCATAAAGAACAGTTGCAAAATTACTTTCTACCTACACAAACAACATTTAAAATATATTACGGTACAACTGATTTCTTGTGGCTTATAAAATCAGGCACTGCTGGGAATAAGATATGATTTAATACCTTGTATAAGGTTTCATCCCAAATTGACGTCTTGAAGCAAATACATTCTAAGGGCTTTGAGAGTCTCTTTAGATCATCTTCACGTTCACGGAATATCTGAAGAAGTTAAGCAATAACATATGAAAATGGCAGAATAAAATAATTACAAACCCAGGAGATGCACGAATAGCTATGCTTTAGCTATATAATGCAAACTTTTAACCCTTAATTTTAACCCTTTTGCAATGAGATCCAAAACAACAAATGAATAAAATAGCCTTCAACTATATCCATTGCAACTAGAAGAAACTTAAGATACTTAGCTCCTTCATCAGTACCCCTATGATCCATACATGCCTTCAAAATAGGTAGTATAACTGGGCATTTTCAAACAATATATTTCTACATTCAAGGTTCCAAAAATCGGAAACTCGGCACTTGGTAGTAATTCAATTTTGACTAATCATCAGGGGCGTTGCCAGAGAAACTGCTCTGTGATGTCATGTCTAAAGACAAAACTTGCCGAGTAGGAAAAATTGCTGCATACACTGAGGCTATCAAATAGGAAGCTAACAATCTCATATCTGCAGAGCAAATTTATAATCTACGTCCCTTGGGAGGCGAGTATCACACCCTTCTTTGCCGATGTCATATATTCCCACCCAGAAAAGTACCACCCAGAAAACTACCGCTGGATATTTCCCTCCTAGAGAACTCCCTCCTAGGAAATCTCTCACCCTCAATTCTCCCTCCCTAAAATTCCCTTTCAAAAAGCTTCCATCACATAATTCCCTTGCTAATTGTTGGGAGGGAAAAGTCAGGGTGGGAGATTTCCTAGGAAGGAACTCTCCAAGAGGGAACAGTCCGGTGAGAGTTTTCTGGGTGGGAATTTACTGGGAGGGTATTTTCCAGAACCCAAAGAAGGGGGAGGAGGCTCACTGAATATGACTTTTTTAGATGATGTAGAGGAGTATTGAGAATTTTAGATGTCTATGCTCTAGCTTTTATTTTCTTTTACAAGCAAGTTGTTAATATACGCTTGGGGGTCAATAGTATTTCCACGGGTTGCTCAATTTTATCATGGCAGATATGTGTCAGCCAAGTATGGCGCGTGAAAAGGCGAGATAATACGAAACTTGGATTTTATACTACGAAACCAATTTTATAATACATACGTTGATTTTGTAATACGAAAATGAGACTTTACAATATCAATTGAATTTTATAATACCAAAATTTCAACTTTATAATACGAAAAATGCAATTTTATAATACGAAAAGCTCAATGTCCCACAAAGGGAGAGGTGGTCAAAAATTTCGAATATGATATGATCCCTCATCGTAAGCGAAATTTATGCCCCAGTAACACGATATCGCATTCGTATCACACAGGATTACTTTGACATCGGATAGGGTGGTGGGTGCAGTTACACGACACCCTAGTAATCCAGTGTGGTACTGATCTGTTTTCATGGAGTGAAAGCACTCGGCTCGGAAGGTGAAGTGGAGTCACTCAACTCTACTCTCCGGTGTCGTATCGTTATCCGATGCGATCTCACTCCATGACCTCACCTTGAGTGAAGGTATGAACAGTGTTGAGATTGGCAACATGAGTTCTGTTGTAAATATCGGAGAGAGGAGAATGCAGAATGAAATAAAAGTGTAATTTTGAGGCAATCTTCGCAAAGTAAAATCATTTTCCTCAATTATGTAGATAAATTGTTTGCTATTGGTATGATAAATTATAAAAGCTGTATCTTTGGTTTGAAATGAAGCAGTGTTTGAAAGAAGAACTGACCCAGAAGAAGCAATCAATAAAGTAAATGCAAATTTATGCGTCAAACATAATTTTCCTCACTGCATTGGAACTGTGGATGAGATAATTTCTAGTTGCGATGCAAAAATATATTCACAGCTAACAAAATACGGCACTTCTGCGACAGCAATCCGATGTAATGTAATGTAATCGATTATTTATACATGAAAAATAGCCCTTCAGCAACTAAAATATTACATGTGTTTATATACACTTTAAATAACATATTAAGAAAAACAAATTAACAGGCATAATCGCGAGTAATACTAATATTGCTGCTCTTCTAGGGGGTCGTGTTTTCAGATATTATTTTTGATCAGCCAATAGATGTGCTATTAATTTTTTTTTGAAGCATTTGAGAGTTGAGGCCTCTCGTATATCAACAGGCATATCATTCCATAATGTTAGAGCCGTATATTTGAAGCCATTTTTGCACGTTCCGTATTTAGTCTTGAGATTTTAAGATCACGGCAATTCCTTGTTTGATACTTTGAGTGGACTGATCTTAACTCAAATTTATCCCAACGACTTTCAGGGTTTAACTTGTTCATAATCTTATACATCATAACTAGTCGATCAAACGAGATTAGATTACTGACGTTCAGCCAATCACAGGACCAGTTATCTTTTACTCTAGCAGTGTGGTGTAACTCAAATGAAAATTGTGTCATTTTCACATAGATGGTGTGGTAGCAATACTGAGTCAAAATGAATCCGGTATCGTGCAACTCAGGCTTTAAGAATAAGTACGATGCAGTACGGGAAATAAAGCTGTCTAGAATGTTCTGCCACGATTGACTTTTGACCCCTAAACAAATAATATGGAAAGCATCAAATACCAGCTCATAAACAAAATGAAATGCCTAGAGATGAGCTCTGGTGCTGTCGGCAAAAGGTCAAATGGCGTTTGAATATGAATGTGATTCCACGGTAATGAATCTGGCTTAATAACGACAAGTAAGTTTCATAGGGTTTATGCGATCATCAATTGTTCTTCCATTATATCTGTGACATGAAGTCTTGATGATTGATTCCCACTGAGGGGATCCTTGAAGTGTCCTGCCAAAATCGCATCTTGTCAATCTTGTCGAAAATTTCCAATTCTTTAGAAGTACTAAATTTGTTAACACTACACTTTCACCCAAAGCAGAGTGTAAATTGAGGGTTGAAAGTGCATCTAACTTCCGTTCTGATTTAACAGAAGAGAGTACAAAATCTACTATTCATGAGGGCGGCAAGTTGATCGAGATGTATTATAAGATATTTATCATATGATATTTATCATTTCCACTATTCATTGATTTTTTGACTTTTAATGGAACACGCACATAAAATATTTGGATCATTACAAATAGAACTTGCAAAATTGGTGGTACCTTGAAAACTAGCTTTGCTATTTAACTGTGGAAAGCTAAATAGTACAGCTGGTAGTTAAGATGCCATAAAAGTCAGATATCTGCAGAGGGTAACAAGTTGGCTTCCTCAAATGTATGAAAGAAATAAAACCAAATCTTTTTTACAGTACTGTTTTAGCATCATCAGGTCTTGTCACAAGCAAAATACCGCGCGTGTGGCGTGTGACAAAATTATTTGCGCGTGCGATCGCACAGTTGAGACATATTTTACATACGCACGCGTGGAAAACATAAAGAAATAAGGCGAAAGAAGTGCTACATGCAATAAAGATAGCATTTAATAAGCATACTTCTTCAAAGGAAAAACGAAGCCACTGCAGTTTAAATTATAAATGTAAAATACTTAATCATCAGAATAAACGCTGTTCCGGAAAGTTAGAAGTAAAAGATGATTGTGGTCAAATGCTAGTGCGTGAATTACAGGACAAAGTCTATTGGCCCAACTTTGAGGCACACCTGAGGCCCAACCGAGGCACAACTGCTGCCCAACTGAGACCCAACAGAGGAAGAAAGGTCCAAAGTCCAAAATGATGCCCAACCACGAAACATTGATTACTTTCTATAGTGTAATTTCATAGGGCGGAATTCGATGTTCAACTACTGTGCCATATCTGCAACGCGCTCATCGACCAGAGTCATTTAGGCCATCATGCCAAGGTAAAAGAAGCAAATACACAATTCCTTTGGGAAACTTGCCATTCTTGCTGGTTGGGCCACCCAACTTTCAAAGCCCAACTGAGGTGAAAAGGTCGAAAGTATGGCCCAACCCAGACTGCTAAGCTTGCAGTGCGCTCCGAACTTATTCGTGACGCAAGTGTAAACGCAAATGGCGCAAATCTATTTTCAAGAGTGCAGAATCGATATTTTAGCTCTTTTTAACTTGGAAAGAGCACGAAGGCCTATTCATTTTGTAATAATAGCAAAAGAGCGTAAAGTGTTTTGAATTCGGAACCTGGAGTGTTTTGTCACGCACACGATCATATCAGTTGAAAATTTGGGAATGCTTAGGGCCGTGTCATAAAGCATCTATGACATGAGGGCTGAGGGCATGTGGCTTTATCCAAAAGAAATTTCATAGCCCCTATAAAAAGGGAGAGAAAACTCCATGGCCCATTGTGAAAAGGAAAACGTTTTTCGTGGCCCATGTCAATACTTCATGGTTTGCTTTACAGTGTGCTGACAGCACTTTTCTTGCTTTTTCTACATTTTTGCAACTTCAATTGCTGTGGCTATCATCTTCCTCTTTACTTCTTTGAGTTTCACTTCATCAGCATCAGTTACTCCTTTATCTAAGTTATCTATTAATACCTGTGAAAAGGACTAAATCTTCTTCATTTCAATGTCTAACTCACCTCTTTCATTATGGCTCTTTTTGAAATTCTACCCACTCTCACAAAGCTTCTTTTCTCTTTTGCTGATTTTTTTCTCATGTTTTCTTTGCTTTTCAACCCAGTTCGAGTTTGCCTGTATGGAATATGAAAGTGACAGTTCTCAGTCTTCTGTTTCGTCTGAGTTTCTGTCATTTCTATCATCTGGAATCATATCAAATGGATAGATTGGATTGCATGTTATCTGGTCACATTCACACACAAGCAGAAGAGACAAATATACCAGTTGTGGTCTGTTCAAGTCATGAAAACTTGTGTGAATTATTGTGGTCTCAACATTATTCTGGTTAAATTGAGATATTGAAGCATACAGTTTACCTCTTTGCAGTGGTACTGAATTAATAACATTGCTCCAGGGTAGAAGGGAGTACTTGGATTGTGTAAGATGTTTCACTCTGGGAACAAATTTTCCAATTTTGAATGCTGGTAATTTCATAATTTTTGCAGCCACATTCTTAATAGCTTGAACATCAGGTTAGAGGTAACTTTATTCAAGAAAAGTGCATTTTCTAGATGGTCTACACTGATAGCAAAGAAAACATTGTAATTCTTCAGAAATAGTTTTCCCCTGTTAACTTGCACCCATCATGTAGCATCTCTGATGGAAGATATTTTCACACTTGTCACAGCAAACAACATTGTCATAATTTTCTGGCAGAAGGCAATCACAGACTAGAGGAGCCTGATGAATTATTCTTGGCAGTAGAACCATTTCCTAAATTCTGGCAAGTACTGGTCTCATAAATCTTGATTTGAAATTTCCATTGCTATTACATAATGTAAATTCTGGCATGGTTAACCATCCCTGTCAAAACATGTTGATAAGTTCTTGTCATTTGTTTTGACCAGTATAAATTAGCTCTTCTGGTAAATAGCCATTAGCAAGAGCAATTCCATTGAACATAGTGAACACACCACAATCTGAACCATTTTGTTGCTGTTCACATGGGATCACTTGGATTTCAATTACTTTGCTGTGGGTGCAGCTTTCTCCTGGAATTAACTGAGTTGTTTGCCATTCAATTGCAGGTGGAACATCACAGTCAACCTTTGGCTGGTACTTGAAGTTTACCAAACTGTCATATAATCATACCTTTCTCTACCTTGCTTCCTTGTTCTACAATGATGTTGGTCAGCAAGGTCCAATGAATTGAGCCACAGTGGCATGGTTGGATGAATACTTTTTCACTTGGGATGCTATCATAATCTCTTGAAGTGTAGAGAAGAGTACCATTGAAGCTCTCTATTTCAGGGAGTTGCTTTTCCATCATCAACTTAACATACCATGCAAAGTGGTTATTGGATAAGAAACCTATGAAGAACTTGAGTATAGCAAAATCTGTGTTATCCCATTCATGGGCTCCAAAAGGTCTCATAGTTTTGCTAACCTCTACCTGAAAAACTCATCCAGTGGTTCTTTGTGTGTGTGAGTTGTAATGGGAACTATGCTCTTCTTAATTGCAATATTATAGCCTCTAGCTTTTAAATGAACCTTTTTTTTTAGGTGATAGCCCACATTCAATTTGATTTTCTGTTTCATTTGGGTATGCCTTTACAGTTTCTTCAACAATGACGTCAATCACTGGGCCACACTTGCTCAATAAATCTTGTTAAATAATCAATATTCCTTCTGACAGTTGTCCTTTCATTGCTGGGCAGGCTAGTTAGCACAGGGGTGTAATTTTTTATTGTATCAGAACTGTCCATGTACCTATTTTTAAATATGGATTGTTTTCCTGTCATAGGCTGAACCAATTGACTCTTTTTGATTGGAGTGCTTGTTGATGCTAAATCAAGTGAAATTAGCCAATCTTTTTTAAAGATTGCTCAATCTAACAGATCTTCTTTATTGTACTTTCTTGCAAACAAAAGATGTGCACAAGGATCTCCAAGTTAGCAAAGGAAAAGTATTCTCCTGATATTCTATTACATTCTATCTGTTGGGAATCCATTCTGACAGCTTCTGTCTTTACTCTTTTAGACAACTGGTATTGTGATAACACCTCTTTAGCTGCTTCTTCTCTAGTAAAAATATTTTGATCTTTTGTTAGGAATTCTTGCTCATATATGTCAGTTATAATTGCTGGTCAGAATTTCTTGTTTTTAGTATCCCAAACATTTTGCTGTCTCTGTTTGGAGTGATGGACTTGAAATTTAGCTAATTTTGTTACAACCTTGGAAATGCTGCTTTGCTTCTTAACAAATCTTTGAATATTTTATTTATATTTTCACTTCGGCTATTTTAGAATTATCCTGTTAAGGAAAAGTGCTTTAGAATATGAAAGGCCCACCTCTCTCAGTGATTATGCCAATTTTCTTCCATGTATTGTTTGAAATTATCTAATGTTAGGAGTCGGTTTTATCTAGATTATCATCTGAAGTTCCATACAATTCATCCCAAAGCCAGAAGTATTCTGTTTCCATTGACTCATAAATTATTTTAGCAAATAAGTTGTTGAACTTGTCTTTCAGGTATTGTGCATATTTGTCCAAGTATAATTCACGAATATGTTTCACAATAGCAGTGTAGTCTTTATCTATTACAGTATATTCTGTCTATACAATATACCTCAGTATTTGCTTCTTTAAATAAGTTCATTGCAGCAACTAAAGTTTCTGCTTTTTCATTTGTCAGCATTGTCCAGGCTATTAGTTTTGTATAGGAATAATTATCAATCACTGCAAATGTAAGTACTACAAATCCTCTATTTGTCAAGTTGTAGGTGACAATACCAGGACACTACCATATTTCTCAAAGAGTTTTGTGCATGAGCTTGGTTGAAAAAAATGACTTGGACAGTTTGATTCTCACTGTAGAATATCTACTAAATGCATGTGGATCATTTTTTCCAATTCTTTCATAGTGCTTGTAGTGAACGTAAACATTGTAGCCAAGGCCATTTCCTCATCCATTCAATTGTAACACAAACATCAAACAAATCCAAACAGTCACCTGGTAAACAACAGCTCATTACCCATTGTTTTGTTTCGTAGCAACATTTTGTATATATGTGTGTTGTTTGTTTTGTGTATTCAGTCAGAAATTAGTCTACAGACAGCGCATATCTCTGGCTCCGTGTCCTCTGCACGTAAAAAAGACAACAGTGAAGCATCAACTAACCAATGAGGGGCAGTCACAAGCAAGTAATAATAGGAAGAACATAGTCTCCTATATGCTAAGCAGCTGTTCAATGTTGCTTTGTTCTTCACTCATTTCTGCTTTTCTATTGATCAAGTCTTGGGAAGAGAGACACTTTCCAGTTTCCTTTTCAATGACTTCCCTAACTTTTCTGTTAGGCACCTCCATGTTTTGGCAATAATATCTTACATATTTCTTCTGTTCTTGTTTCATCAGTCTTTCAGCTCTGGACAAAAGTTTGAAGTCCTGAGGGTTTAATGTATGATTGCTGTAAACATCCATGAATATGATAATCTGACATTGAACCTGGGTTTCATTGTTACCAAATTCCAGCAGTGATACAATAAGCTGAACTTGAGAGTGTTTGTTGAGGTAGGACTGATTTGGTCTATCATTTTTAGCTCTGCTTTTCTGTTATATACATGTTGGCTGATCTTCACTTCATACTTTTTAGGTACTTTGTCATGTCTAAATAACTGCCTATGTAAGGCTTGGATGTCCTAGTTGTGAAGTAAAAAGGGTTCTTATTCAGATAAGCTTCAACAGCTTCAGTAAATTCAATGTAGTCTTTTAAAGTCTGCCCTGTATACAAGCCAGCCTTTCTGTTTCTGCTTTAAGATTGAGACTGCCAAGTCTTACACAACCAACCTCCATCTCTGCAGCTTGTTCATCATTCTACATATCTGTTAAACTCCCTTCATTATCTTTCTCATCTAGGACTTCCATGACTTCATCATTCTCAAGCATAGGATTTTCTGTGCTAGTTTCATTTTCTGCAAAATTTTGAGATTCTTTGATTTTGCAGCACTTTTTTTTCTTTGCACAAGCTTAGAGTTACACTTTCTGTTCCTCTTTTGTTTGCACCTGCTTTTGCCCTGCCTTTTTTTTGAAGGTCTGTTTTTGAGATTTCAGAAATGTCCTCATCATACATCATCTCAGGTAGAGTTTGCTTTTGATCTTAAGTTTCAGGATGTTCACAAGAAAGGTCAGGCTTTGCAATTGCTATTGCTGAATGAGCATCAAGTAAATGTGAGGCCTCTGCCTCATCTATTTAATATGCTGAGAATTATACATGGAAATTGTTGGAGTTTTATACTTTCAGTTGGTAATATATTTCAGTATCCTTTTTGCTTTCCTGGAGAAGTGTATCTAGGCCCCATCTGGTGGTGATGAGATTGGCATGCTCAATGAAGAAGATCTGGAAATTGATGAAAATTCTTCCACATACAAATTCTTGGAGGTGATGGGACATGATAGTGGGATGTTAGGCTGTGATAAGAGACTGATATTACATCACATCACAAGAATGTTGTCTTTCTCTGGCCACACCTAGTTCAACAAGGCATCTAGATACTATTTACTGAATAAATGATCACACCTCCTTGCAAAAGGTATTTTGGATATAGTCTGGTCAGATCTGGTCTTACCATTTAACCACAACACTCTCTTCCCGCAACAGGTTCTATCTAGTCGCACCTCATCACATAAAAGAATGAAGATATAATATGACCACACCTGGTCACTTTGGTTACATCTGATATTAGTAGGTTAAGGAGCTGTTTCTGCTTGGGGCCTGAAGTGAGACTCAAACCCAAAATAATGATGACTTTTTGTCCATTGGGGGATCAATTTAAGGTCTAAAGTGAGACCCAACCCTGAAATAATGATGGCTTCATCTTTTGAAGGACCAATTAAGGTACAAAGTTTGGCCCAACCACGTAGTAATGATGACTTATCTTATACGAGGGGGGCAATTTAAGGTCTAAATTGAGGCCCAACCATTAAATAATGATGACTTTCATCCTTTAGAAGGGAGCAAATTTAAGGTCTAAAGTGAGGCAGAACTACAAAATACTGATGGACTTTTACCAATTGTGGGGTCAATTCATGGTCCAAAGTGATAAGTTATTATCCTTTGGGATGTTTGGTCAACTTAAAGTCCAAATTTGGCCCAACGACAATAATTATTGCTTTTTTCCAGTTGAGGACCAACTTTATGGCTCAAAATGAACCCCCACCACATAATAATACTTACTAATAATCATTTAGGGGTCAATTTAAGGTCCACACTGACACCCAACCACAAAATAATGATAACTTTTTATCCCTTGGGAGATGGTCAATTTAAGGTACAAATTGAAGCCTAACCACAGATAGTGATGACTTTTTATCCTTTGGCAGTCAATTTGATGAAATAAGTGAGACCCAGCTACATAAGAATGGGAAATTTGTTTGCCTTTCCCATCTAGGCACAATTGTCTTGTCAATGAGCAAAAACAACACAGTAGTTCAACATCTAACTTCAGTATGATGTAAAAATTACAAAAATCTAAAAAGCACAATTTTTAAAGTCATCAATATTTTGTGGTTGGGCCTTACTTTGGACATTGTTCACCTCAGTTGGGCCTTGAAAGTTGGGCAGCCCAACCAAGCAAGAATTGCAAGTTTCCCAAAGAAATTGTTTGTTTGCTTCTTTTACCTTGGCATGATGGCCTTAATGACTCTGGTCAATGAGCGTGTTGCTAAGATGACACAGTAGTTGAACATCAATTCCATCCTACAAAATCCCACAATAGAAAGTAATCAATGTTTTGTGAATGGGCCTCATTCTGGACTTTGGATCTTTCTACCTCTGTTGGGCCTCACTTGGGCCTCAGCTGGGCAGTTGTGAGTCAGTGGAGCCTTGGTTGGGCCTCAGTTGTACCTTAAAGTTGGGCCAACAGACTTTGCCAAATTACAGAGAAAAGATAATGGCCAAGCCCTTTCCAGACAGCCACATTGGAAACTGAAGTTAGGAGTAAATGTTCAAGAGTTATTGTTTGTGAGTGCAATCAATTGCGTGCACAACTTAATTTTGTGTGTGTGTGGGCACAAGTGTGTGCGATCGCACATGCTAAATGACAAGGCCCGCATTATACTTTTGGTGATGCTGAGGTTTCCTGTACACTTTGTGAAGCACACTACATAGCCTGAGAAACGATGCCAGCTTTGACCACAATGAAATACAGAATAGCCTCCTCTACCTGATGATTCAAGTGTGATGCAGAAAAATTACTAACATTTGCCAGTAAGGCCTCACACTCAAGAGTCTTGGGTCTGTACAACCAGTCTATCACCCATTATAACACATTGTGAAGAATATAGAAAACATTTGTACACTCTGGTGTTTAGATTGGGAAGGCTAGCAACCAAGGATACTTAAGGAAGATCATGTTGGTGACCTGCTAGAGTAATTGAGAGGCAGTAACAATAACCATTCTTTGCTAATGTCATGCACATGGGAATTGAGAGGGGGTTACAAGTCCCTAATTTCTACAACTTTGTATGCTAAGTGCCTCATTGCCTTTTATGCTAGAGAGCGTGTTCCCTGAAGATGTGCACCCCCACTTTTGAATTATTTCTAGGTCCTTGAAATTACAATTTAGTACAAACACCCACCTGATCTCTCTGCTCTTCATGTACCAAATCCATTTTATGAACAAGGCAAAATATCTTTGCTTTAGGGGAATGCTGTAGAATAGCTTCTAAACACGATTGGTAATAGTGCATATCTTTTTCAATTTCCCTGCTTTCAACATCAAATACATAAATAAGGACCTCCACATTGCGGAAAATGTTGTCTCTCTGGCTAGCAAAGTAATTCTCCATGAATGCTTCTTGCCTGCAAAAAAGCACTACAATATTGATTCTGTAAATATACAATGCAGAGGCCTATGCTTCAATTTAATCATTTAAATGCTAGTTAACTTTTCTGGTGAAGAAGCAAAGGTAGTATCTGATGTAGCAGCTAGCAACATGCATAGTTGACAAAAGTCATGCATGAAATGAAACTTTGCAAGAAGCAAAATTCTGACACAAGATGCAACCTGAATTCAATAAAAATCCACATAAAATATATGTTTGTGCAAGTAGAATACAAGGGAAAGAGACAAGTTCTAAACCTTACCTTAAAAAATACTAAATGCTCAAAGGATCTACTCTTTACAAGACACACCTGGAACTTAATGACTATCAATTAAGTAGGAAAATAAGTCCTCCAAAAGGTACATCTGTAGGAAAATATCTTCTGCTGTGTTCTAGCAATAAAACATAACACAGAAATACATACCCTCCACAATCCCATAAATTTAAGACCAGATTCCCCAGGAATCTCACATGTGATGTCTCAACATCAACTAAAAGGCACATAAAGCACAGTAAGCTAATATGGCTACAAAAAGCAGGATGATGACCTAATTTAGAATTTTGTCTAAGAAAATAAGTGTGATTTGCCACATTGGTTGGTCATAGGTATTAAAACATATATAAGATAACAATCTACACCAATCATCATCAGTCAATCAAATACTGCTGGTAGCTATAACAAGTCATGTTATCAATCATGTGCCACTCTCATTGACATACTATCAGCTAATCCTCTAACTCTTCTGAATTCATTGGGGCTTCATTCTGTGGCTTTCTTTACCCATCTAGTAATTCTTACAAGATATTGTATCCATATTCTTGTGATTGTCCTAATAGTAGTTATAAAAAAACAAACTATGTCCAAATCTGGAAGTAACTTTAATATTGTGTTGCATTGTAGGCCACTCAGGACATCTATTCTTTTTAATTTCAATCTGTACGAAATACCCTTTTTAAAATATAGAGATACATCCTGTCCAGGTAGAAGACAATAGATGAAATCATTGAAATGTTTATGAGAAATTGAATAGATCTTCCAGCTACTCTATAGAGATTCTGAATAGAATAATATTTTGTTACAATTCTTAGTGATTGAAGCTGAAGTGCCACTTGATCAATCCTCACACATCTATTACCTGATCTGGTAAAATGACAGAGGAATAATTTCAAGAGCAATGACATCATGTTTAGTATTAGGTGACCAAGAACACAGATCTGCCCACTGCCTTTATATGTAGAAACTTGGAAAAATCCATAGCACCACATTTTGAAAAAATTGGTGCATTTATTTCAAAAATCTCTAATGGCTTCCCACTGATACTTCTTCAAGGTGAATGAACTTTAACAGAGATAAAGAAAATCTAGTGATGGTGGTTCTTTTCATACAGGCAATTTTTATAAGAAGGTCCATCTAGTTACAAAAAGCTGTGCAAGTGGTCCAGCAAGGAAGGATCTTTTTAATACTTCAGATCTTTCAACTAACGTTGTCTCAATAGCTTGTTAGAATGCATTGTTTTATAAAGGAAATATTTCGTCACAGAGTTTTTTTAAAGACAAATTCAAAGCTCCACAAAAAATCCAGTAATGTTGCTTTGAAGAATTCAATCCTGATTGCAGATGGGACTTAATAGTCTGCTTTAGGTGAAAGGGGTATATAATTGCTACTATCTCTCACAATTCCAATTCTAGTTGTGTTTTGCATATCAAGTGCATCATTTTTACTGATACTCATTCCCTTACATCCTTTGGTTATTACAAAATAACTTTTTTGCTTGCATAGTTTTTCACTTGAACTGCACAAATTTTTTCAGAGCTACACTTTTTTGTAAAGAGCTGCATGTTAAAAAAATTTTGTTTCATCATGTCTAGGATCCAAAGTTAACAGTGCTTCCCTTCTTTTACACCTCTATTGTTCCAAAAGACTATGTAAAAAGACACTCACTTGTTGCTCCTAATCTTCGTGTATCTCTTGCAATATAATTTGCAAATATAATGGACCTCATACTGGTCTTTCCAGAGCAGCTCTTCCCCATCAGCAATACCTAACATTAAACAATAACACCATTAGGTAGACAGTATTGGAAATTTCTAACAGCACAATTATGAATGCACATATTCAAACACAACATGCCAAAGCCTATGCCACCAAATCGCCCCAGCTCTGGAACAAGCAACGCTCAAAAGCTGCACACTTTCATAAACTGCTCTAAATTTTTTCGAGCCGAGTAGTAAAGACATTTATATCCTTAGAAGCAATTAATGACCAGCTTTTTTTCAGCACAATGTACACTAAACAAAAGCAAAAAAGCGACAATGCCTTTCCAATGAATTGTTCCTTACCTCACATATTTTGGAACACTGAATGTATGTCTGAGCTAGAAATTGTATGGGCCTAAATCTGTAATCATCCCACAATAATGACGCATTCTACTTGCTAGTCCAAACTACCTACCATTGTACAAAAGAGTAGTAAATGAAGTAAACATGATTAATAAGCGTACCTTTTTCTTCATCATTTTGGCTGGTAAATACTGTCAAGATACGGCAAAACACACGATTTTAACACCCAGAAACACCTTCCCAATGTTTTCGTCTGTGAGAAAACACTTCAGTCATGTGATAGCAATATGACCGGCATATTAGAGCTGCCTCTTTTACGATTTGATTGACGTAATGACAAGACGAGGCAGTTTGGCCAGAGCAATATCATTGGCATAGATCGGCAGCCTAAACTTAGAATTTGGCCAAATTTGGGCTTTGTAAAAGTGCACACTTATGTCTTATGTTAGAAGATGCAATCACATCTATTTTTTGATTTACTCATAATGAAGATGAATAATCATTTCAATTTTGTTATAGCACTGTGATATTCAATCACAACTTCGTGCAACCTTTTGATAATTCATTTGCATATTTTTTCGCTTCAAACCCGGTTTGTGTAGAGAATTTTCTTTTGATGACGATTTCAGTTATCTGAGATGTTCCCCCAGCTAATGTATTAAGACATTTCCACTAATTGATCACAACTCCAAGTGCTTCAACCAGTGGCGAATCCAGACATTCGTCACATTCGCCAGTGCGAATGTCGGACCGCAAAACTCTGAGAAGTCTATTCAGATCACTGATAGACTGTAGATGCTCCAGGTTTGGGCATTCTATGCAGTTGTAAATATTAGTTTAACTTGGGGTATGGGAATACTCTTCGTTGCCCTTGTCAGAGATCAAACTTTTTCGAAATATCTCTGCTTATATCACCTCGTTCTCATTTGAAACTTTGGTGCATTCCTCCTACGGTAATCCCCCAAGTTGACTACTATTAGAAGCCAATGAAATGGTGCGAATCGTAAACTGTCAAAATGTCAACTTAAGCCTGCGTGCGCTTATGAGATCAAGAAAGGTATTGTTTCGCAGTTGTTTTGTGCGTAATACACATGCACAGCAAAGATGGTACCAACACGTTGGCAAAAGATGTGTGTAAACAAAGGCCTCACAGTGGAAATGCTTACGCTGCTCCTCTTTTTTCTCTTTCTGGATTGCAGAGAAGCGACAAAATACGTGAGGTAAAAATACCCACAGGAATATGTGCGAATGTCTGACGTCAAAGGAGATTTCCAGAGACAGGAGTTGAATAGGAAAAGTAAATGGGAAAAGTATGTGTGAGTCTGTGCGCAAGGAAGTGATATCACGATGCAGAGTTAGATAATGGTGATAACCCTAGAAACTTAGCAGAAATCATAGAAATAGGATGACTAGAATGAGCGGCCTATTGTTTCGCAGTTGTTTTGTGCGTAATACACATGCACAGCAAAGATGGTACCAACACGTTGGCAAAAGATGTGTATAAACAAAGGCCTCACAGTGGAAATACTTACGCTGCTCCTCTTTTTTCTCTCCTTGATTGCAGAGAAGCGACAAAATATTGAGAACAAGTCATATTTAAGTAAGTAGTGCCATAGGTATTTGAAATTAGTTTATTTTCAACCATTTTTAGTTGATTTATTTACTGGCATCGACTTCAGAGCGTAGCAATTTAGGTTGAATGTTATCGTATCATCCGACTTGGCATTAGTTTTGACGTGCTCTAAAGGCAAAGCCTCTACCAAAATTTAGACTTTATGGTATTTTGCTTATTCCTTCTGCTCTGGTACTTGCATCGTGTAAAAGAAGTTTTGGAACGTGGACGGTGAGTTAATTCTAAGAAACTCCAGAGTTCTTTGTGCCATGACCTAGGCTATCAATTCTAGTGCTTAGTGACCTGGTAGACTCAAAATAAACTTTCTTTGGACCGTTGATGGTGGGAGTACCTGCAGTGTCTTTCAAGAATTTAGGAGTTTCAATTGCACCATTCACGTACTCTTCAATATCTTTGAGTTTTCAAGTCAAAAGGCCTCTTTGTATATTTGCCAAAATTGCTCCTTGACTCTATTATGTCAAATAAATCTGTCATCAAAAGGATGAACTCATTTGCTTCCTTGTTTCTTTTAGAACCTGCTACCTGAATATTTTGTAAAAAGTTTATTGGTAGTGAAACAATGGCTCAGAGGATCTAATTTCAACCTTATCCTTCCAGTTGAATTCTATGCACAAAAGACAAGACCAGTTGAGTCGCAAAGTTTACAATTTCTACTGTTCAGTGTGCATTTTCCGAAGTTTGCAGATTGCCCACATACCACTCATCCAAGGCTATTGTGAAAAGTAGGGGGTGTGCCTTCTACGCCTTTCAGTTCCTACGTCTATGAAGACAACACCTAGAGAATACAGATTAAGTTGCGCTCCTACAAGCTGATTGTACCTTTCTCTAGCTTTAGCTTTCTAGCTTTCTCTAGCTCTAGCTAGAGGTCCTTTAGCTCCTTGAAAAGTGCTGGAAATTGAAATGTCTTTTCAAGGGCAATTGAAATCCCTTGAAAATTCGAATTTTTCCTTGAAAATTGATTATACTTCTTGAAACTTGCGAACGTTTACTGTTTATTTCATTCAGAGCAATACAAATGCAAAAAATAAGTAAATGTCCAAAAGAAATTTGAATAGATCGTATATGTGAGCTCGTGAAACGCCCAGACATTTCTCCTTTTTTGAATTTTGGGCTTTCTGCGTGTCTTGATTCTGGAAATTTAAAGCTCCTTCAAAGCACTTGTTTTATTTCTTGAAAAGTCCTTGAATTTGCTTATCAAAATCGTGCATGAGTTCTGTTTGAATCACATGCCATAATTTTTTGCTAAATAATGCACCCTGGCTTGTGCAGTATAAATAATACTTGATGAAAGATGACATTTCTGATTTTACAGGCAAAGGAGAAGCTAAAAATGCATCAAAAGTATCCTCTCCTTGGGCACCTCATCAACAAAGAAATATTCAATAAATAATTTTGGAAGTTGCATAGCAGTCTGGAATGCTACTTTGTAGATACACAATTACGTAGGCAACCTTAGGTATAAAGGAATGTTGAAATGATGCTCATTTACATACGAGAGTACTAAGATTTGAAATGTGTTGTTTTTCTTTATCGCGCAGTACTTATCTTTGAAATAATTAAATTCTCACATGCCATACATCATGTGGGCAAGTTATTCAATCGCCACAAAGGGAGGTAGTTCATTCGTAATCGCAGATGTAGTTTTTCACATTTTCAATATCGCTTGCTGCTAATGTGACACATATCAATATCGCTTGTTGTTAATGTGCTCTCTATCATTTCGGGAAAAATTTGGAACTTCCGAAACAATTGTTCGTACCACATTCGCACATACATAATAAATATGTTTAGGTAGCTCTTTAATTTTCAAGCGTTTATATAAATAGTTGTCTGAAATTAGTATTTTATCTAGAAGTAAACCAACTGTTAAAAAGTTTGATTTGATTTGATTTGATGATAGGTCGTAGCTTGCATACCATTTACTTAGAACCGCTACTCTCATTAAAATCTAATAACGAAATGTGAGACACCCTATTGAAAGATACAGATACTTTCGCAAGATACTCGCAATCCGACCTACTCTTCTAGATATAGATTCAATCCACAAATCCCATTCACTCCACACAGGGGCGAAACTAACATTATTTCATTGGGGTGTCAGAGGTTTTCACTCTGCAAAAGTGGGATTTGGCCTGCGAAAAATTCATCCATAATATGATAACAGATGCTAAAAGAACACCGTTGCAGGGGTAATAAACACAAGATAGAACGCCTTGTGTACCAACGATGAAAATCCTTAAGTGATTGATACCAAGGTGTACTTATTCCATGTAGAATATCATGTCAGAGATTCTATTACTGACTTGGTTGTACACTAAAGTAACACAAATAACAGCCCCCAATGTTTTTGAAATGGAGGCATGCAGGCCATATTATTGGATGACACCAAAAAGGCCTGTGGCTGCTGATGGAGTGGGAGCAGGAGGTAGATGAGAGTCTGGGAACTTGCCCCAAGAAAACGTTTTAGGATCAAGCCCTCTAGTACGTCGGAAAACGCCCTTTTGGAACATGGGAGAAAGTTGCTGTCATCATTAATCATTGTGCTCTGAAGAAAAACTGATCCCCCAACGTGGAAACAAAATGCGAGTATACTACGCTGACCCATCATTTTAGCGTTGTATGCCTGTAGTCCAACGCTAGAATCAAGATCTCACGCTAGAGTACCAAGGGAAAGACAGCCCAAGTCGGAATGTGTTCTGAAATTTATGCGCGACACGACTCTTTGGTGTCATGATTGCCCTGCAAAGGGATCCAATTGACCTGTGAATTGCTCTCTTTTATCTGTTGGGGAATTGTCACACCCCCAAACCCCCGGAACTTACGCCCTTGGCTCCACAATCCCAATCTCTTGTCAAGTCAGGCAGTGCAAATCACTTTGCTTCCATCGGTCAAGACCCAGTTACAATTGCAGAACGTTGCAGAAAGTCTTGCCAATGCATTCCTACACACCCAACCAATACTTCTGTGTGGGTCCCGTCCTATTTAAAGAAAAGCTGTATTGATTCCATTATGTTCTATTGTCTCAAAGTTACGTCTCTATAACTTTTTGAGTTCTCCCATTGGTAAAAGTCTTTCAATTTATTGCTGTTTTGGTTTGAAGGATAATTATGGAGACCGAAGGTTGGTCAGAGTGAACCGTATATTGATTAATTAATGGTCAATGATTTGCACATTATAGACTTCACACTGGAAGCATTAACGTCTTAGAACTCTCAATTTATACTTTGGCAAATACATTCTTTAACTGCTTTAGATTATTTAACTGTTTGGTTAAAACAACATCGTATCCCTGACATCTTAATCTCTACATTCGGAACGTCAACTGTTCTTTTAAACACACAAGATACAAATACGACAAAAAGAGACTAAACAGCCTTCTGCAGACATTCTAAATACACCAGGTGCTACTTAAAATGCTCTTTTTGGGGTTATTCTGTACATACAGATCACAGTCCTACAATGTGGTATCCCTCCAGGATCTGTTCTAGGTCCAGTTCTTTTTATGTTTTATCTCAATAACCTACCATTAGCAATTGCAGAAAACACAAGGCCCTCACCATTTCCAACTCATCTTCATGGATATGCTGATTATACCAAGATTAACAAGGCCGCACCTGTAAACCTGACATCGGCAGCATATATGCAAATTCAGGATAGTATTCAGATACTCATAATGTGGCTTATTCACAATAATTTGAAAGCCAATACAGACAAATTTAAATACATGCTAATTGGCACAGCAGCCATGATAAAAGAGAATACCTGAAGTGTTCTCCGAAACTGAAATTGACAGCAACAATTTGAACAGGTTTGAGGTGGCAAAAATCTAGGTGTTGTTGTTGATCAGAACCTTAAAAGGGATATGCATGTGAAAAGTATAGCAGACAAATGTAATGAAAAGTTAATACAATTGACAAAAATTAGAAAATGCACAAATCCAACAACGTTCAAAAACTTAGTCAAAGTATCCTATATATCACCTCTTGACTATTGTCACATAGTTTACGGAAATGCCTGTAAGAAAGAGCTTCAAAGAGTACAAAGATCACAGAACTTTGCTGCCAGAGTTGCCACAAAGAAGCAAAAGTATGATAGTATTTCATCAATAATCAGTGAGCTGGGCTGGCTAACTATGGATAAGATACGACTTGTACACAGAGTAAATCACATTCACAAATCTTTACAAGGAAATGCTCCACAATACCAAACAGAAACTCCGATAATTAATAGTAACATTCATCAATATTGTACACGTCAGTCCAAAGAACTACACTTACCATCAACTAAAACTAATTGCATGAAGAGAACATTTCGGTAGATAGGATCTGCTAATCTCAGTTCTCTGCCTACCTTAGCTAAGAGTACAACCAACCCAAATACGTTCCTAGCCCAAGTTAATTCCCTATTTTGATGTTTTTCTTATCCCAACAATTATTGTTACCGCTAAAATTATAAGATTTCTTTCTATTTATATTTTCATAGGTATTATGTAACTATCTTCCAATTTATACCATAATCTTAAGAAATTGTTTAATGCGTTATTTTATAAACTTAGGTAGCACTATGAAAACCCATGTAGATCGATAGTTTGTTATTATTTTCTAGGTTGCATAATGCTTGGGGAAGTCTCAATAGAAACCGGCTGCAACAGACCGATTATGAAAGACCAACGATGCAAGAATGGCTTCACTACCAGAGACCTTAAAACGAGTGCTATGTTAATTCATCTGAAAATATAAACAAAGTAAGTAGGAATGAGAAAATTTAATGTTAGACAAATAGATGTACAGAATTTCCATTTACTAAGTTTAAAATGCTGCTATTTTCTACTTTCCGTTAATATTAAGATGTGCACAGATTTAGTTGCATTGTCTTATGGCAATGACAAAAGAGACAGCACTAATTTGACACAGAGATTACATCAAATATCATTCTTTGTTTTCGAAAAATTCATGGTTGCAAATATTTGAAGCAAAATTGCAGCGGGTATGATAGCCTTATAGCAGCAAATGGGGTTCAGCGTCTGATAAAATCTCTTTTGTAGGGACCTACTGATTTGCCCCATGCACACATTAAAGGAATCGGGAGCATTTGACTCTCAGACTCCTCTTTTCTTTTCACAATGAAAGTTGACAAAAGCAAATAGAAAGAATGTTCTTGACAATATGGGTATTCAAATTAGCAAACCTCTGCCTTCATAATTGTTTTCGCTCTTAAAAGCCGACACTCCTCCTATCAGGTCTGACATTATCTTGCTGCTGTTGGTGCAAAGAGATGGAGCTGCTGCCAATTATAGCGTTTCTCTCACTGTTGGGAAAGCAGATAGAATGCAAATCAGTTGCAGGTGTGTAGCTATGAAGTAACATTCAGTAAAATTACATATGTATATTATTTCAAACTTCAACATGTATATCACAATAAAATCTACAAATACAAATCTCGCTAATAGGTAATCTGTGTTTGGTCAGTTTACAATGCAAGTTAAGTAAATATAAAAGAATATATATATATATATATATATATATATATATATATATATATATATATAATAGAACAAGAAAAAAGAATGATATACACCATATGTAATTCAGTACAAAAATTGCAGCACTTGCAATTGATAGAATGCAAATTAGTTGTAGTAAAATCAAAGCGACATTCAGTAAAACTACATACGTATACTTTTTCAAACTTCATCATATATATCATTTATCACAGTAATATCTACAAATACAAATCTTACTAATAGGTAATCTGCATTTGGTTTGCTTACAATGTTTGCAGAATAAACTAAAAGAACGATACGCACTACATGTAGTACAGTACAGAAGTTACAGTAATGACAATTGGCATTATCAATAACTGAGAAGCTTGGGGTTGCACCTGTAATATCCTATACCTTTGGCTCCCTTTGTTAGTGTAATTGTATTCAAATAAGCGTGTATCAATAATTTACGATCATTTCAGTACTACACAAGCATGTGGTTGGTCACTGTAGCAGAGCCCGCTCAAACCCCTATTTCAAAAAATATTAAAACTCCATGCAAATGGAGGTCATTAAGAGACTTGTGCTATACACAGATTTATTATCAACAAAATTTGAGTCACATATGACGTTCATTTCACATAAAAGGTTTAGCTCCTTCCCATCCACTGTGTTAAATCCTGTCCATTACAGTCTTGGAAATGGTTACTTTTGGTTCCTACTTTGAAAGCGTTCACTCTACGCAATCAGTGATTCTACGTATGTCCATTGTAGTGATGCAGTTCCTATACCTGCAACTATAAGCGCTGTAATTACTCGTAAGCTTGATTTACGCACAGAGATCAATCTTCCAGATTTTCAGGACTTAGTAGTCTTCGATTGCCTGTGCATGTACACTGCATTTGAGATTTTTGTTCAGACTAAACATGACAGTTATATTCGTTAATGGTAGTTGAACTTAGTTAGGTGCCGTGAGTGCAGTTTTGTATGAAATAAAATCGATTTTAAATCTGAAAGTACGCACTACCTACTATTGGGCAAGAGTAGCAAGCATAGAAACCACTTGAGTCATGTAATAACGATATGACCGGCATATTAGAGTTGCCTCTTTTCGACCTACTTGGTGTTCAACAATGAATGAGATATTGTTGTATGAGAAGAAGAACATCACCTGGCTCTGTGGAATTTTGAGTCATAAATACAACTTTTAGATGGTTAATTATGGATTATTGTAGGAAGAGTACATCTCAGCTCTATAACTTTCGATGGTAGCTGTCCTCCAGTCTATATGTACACTTCAGTCCACATTTTGGAAAGTTTACAGACTGCCCACATTCAAACCAGTAGCCGTGTGTGGCAAATGTAGCCCTGGCCAGCAGGATGCCAGCGTTTTCCCAACCCTGAGGTTTTTTTGAAATTTCTTTATTGTTGATTTATCTGTGTACACAAGGAGAGATCTCCTGAAACTTGATTGGGTCAGCTTTGGCATTTGTAGCATATTAGAAAGTTTAATCTTTTGCTGCAAGCATTTTTATCTTTTTGATTGTGTCAACATAAAGGATAATTTAAGCTATCAGATTTCATACCACTTAATTCCTCCAGGACAATTTTGCCACTCCTGAAACACAGTCCTAGCTACGGGCTTGGCATTGTTGCTTGCAAGTAAATCAAGCGCAGTGAGATTTTTGAGAGATTAGGAGGGCTTTTTCAACCAGCACAAACAAATGCCACTGGTTTTAGCTAATGAGTTGGTTTGGAAGAGATTATCCACCGACAGGTCTAAGGAGAAGTATTTTCAAGGAAAGTTCGAAAGCAATGCAATTGACAAATTCAGTTTCAATCCATTAATATTCTAATTTGCTGAGTGTAGCAATACAAAGAATGGTTAGCAATATCTCTGACTTCTTCAGTTAGTCTGCCATGGCATCTGATTGAATGATTCCTTTGAGTATAGCCAAGGACACCGGAGAGGAGGGGCAGAGGGGACCAATTGTCCTTCCTGCCTTTCACTTGAGGGAGCAAACGTGTCCTTCTGATATGCCATAGAGCTTCTTTCAGACACTGATGTGTTACAACAGGGATCAAATATGCTATATAAATAAGAAATATGTGATTGGAGGAGATAGGTATTTGTATGATTGGGAGAAATATACCCCCTGCTAAAAGATGGAACAAAAATGCTTATGCTTGTCAGTTTTCCCTTACGCCACTATCGTTCCGGAGTTCCTGAATTTAGCTGCAAGCCAATGAGTTATTCTGAGTCGCTTTTGTACCATTATCCTTTCATACAACTAGCTTTTGCATCAAACCAGGCTGCTAAAAATCCTAATTTTGCGTCTTTTTCTTGGCTTTGTAGCTGCATAGCTACTTCATTGAGACTATCTTCAATAATAGCACCTCTATCTAGTAACTTGATTCAAAAATCAATAGCTACTTCTAGTTGCAACCCAGTCAAGTAATATATTCTTCCCTCTTACTTTGATCTGCCAACTAATAAAGTTCAAAGATAGAAGTGATGGCATTTAAGATTTATTTGATCTTGAATTTTCAATCTATTGCTTCATATAAAGGAAAGATTTTGAGATCAATAATTACAATGGATTTGCCATGAATCTACTGGGAACTGCAGTCGTTAGATGGAGAACACCATTCTAACTAAGTGTGTAAAGGACGAGTAGAGCAACTGTGTATCGATGAAGCACCTCTGAAAATCGTGAAAGAGAACGCGAAGCTGTGCTTTAATTTACTTTACTATGGTTATCTCGCAAAGGTTACATTTATCACGAGAAGCTGCTTGCAGTTCCTTGCCAAATCAGCGTCGTCTGTACTCCACATTTCAATTGGAAGATCCACAGGACAATTTTAAGTCATACGTGAACAGAAGCAACATTGGTATACCAGTAGATGGAATGTATCCTCGTGTAAAATCTTTCTTGTTATGGTTTACTGATTTAACCAATGAACGAATTACAGAAATAGGGGGCGTTGGATTCTCAACATTCTTCTTTTTAAAAGACTTCACACAGAATTTCCCATTAGTGCAGCAATATCTACTTTTACAGGCAGGGCTCAATCCGACTCTTCTTCCATTCTTTAATTTCTGATGATTTATAGAGATGAATCCGTCTTTACCGCTGGCATTAGTATTACTTCTGCTGCTTGGTTGCCAAGTAGAATGTAAATCACATTCAGGTTTGTGTACAAATGCATTTCTGTAATATGCGTAGATAATTTCTCAAAATGAACCATAATTAATTGTATCTTTATTCCAGCTACTTGCAATTACTTATTTATGTTTGCAAAAAAGTGTCTTCCTCTACGTTAGTTCTGTTAGATTCCTTCTTTGAAGTTATACTGCTATAGAGCTAAAAACACTCTTAGTCTTACTTTTAAGTAGACTTGCTTCACGTATTTTTACGTATCGTAGCAATTTTCTACACCAAGCACACGTTCCAGAAGTAACAACTTAAGTTTCAAGATTATTCTAATCAGGGCCGGCCTTAGTACCTTAGCATATTCGAATATTTTAGTGATATAAGCATCCATTATTTTACTATTTCAAATTGAAGCCCTCCTTTTAACTTATTATCCATGTGTACCATTCAATTTCAACAATGCACAAAAAATGGAAACACTTCTTGGGTGTACTATACAAGCATATTTTTCTTTTGAAATATATCATACTACGAAGCTTCGTGGGATGACTGTAGGGAAGTACATAGCAAGATGTAAACTCAAAATTGCATGAAAGAGAATAGGCCCTAACTAATGACCCCAGCTCGATCCCTTAATTTAGGTGTTCAGTTCTTGCAGAATTTTCGATAATGCAGTTTCACTTAACTATTAAAGAGCTAACCGCTATTGGGCTCAGTAAATCCTTTATTATGAATCCTCTGTGGAGCATAGTGAATTGTTATACATAATGAAATTAAAAATCTTGAATTGCAATTACCAGAGGCTAGCATTGATGTGAACGGAAAAGAAGAACAAAGAAAAGTAGCAGCTTCTGGAGCATTTGCAGGTATTATATCTTAGTGATTTCAACAACGTATGGCTAGGAAAGGTAGCAGGCATCTGACTGCTAGTTTTAGGAAGACATATTGACAAGCATTTTAACGACATTGCAATAGAGTACGAACAAGCTTTGAAATGGTGCTTAGCAAGTTCCTCATAGGAAGGCGCTAATAGAGTAGAAGGAATGAAGAGGCCATTGAATCAGCGGCTTTCAAAAACAGGTAACTTGTGAAAGCTGTCAATGTTAAGTAATAAAGGTAAGAAACCATAACATTTTGCTTTCACTCCAAGTCTAATTAAATAAGATCGAGTACATATTATACGATGCAGCAGCAGAAAAAATTTTCTGCTGCTTGTACTAATGGTTAATAGACAACCGAACACAGTTTGATTGCGTATGTCCAGGGGTGTGGTAGGAAGTAAATTTCATGTTGGGGGAGAACTAAAATAATACATTTCTGACAATTTTTCTTAGCTATTTACTCTCAGAAATGACTGCACTTGCTTTTAGTGCCTAACCAGTGTAAGAAAGTCCGACAGAGTAGCAAAAATTTAATATTCCTAGTAGATTTTGTTCTAATGTGGACTGTAACCCTCATAGCCCCCAGCTACTGGACAACTGTGAATGCAGACTCCCTGTGCCATCTTTAGTTGTTTTGGGTTATGGAAAGAGAACGAGATGGCTTTACTAGTACAGAGACCATTTCTATGTAATGACTTTTCAATCATTCAAACATAACAAAATCTTGGATTGCTGAAATCTGAAACAGACATCAAACTGACAAAGAGGTTCAGTCAATTCTATCAGGCATTAATAGTTAGAGGATATGGGTCACGGTACCAATAAGATTTAGGCTGTCAGATAGTTTTAAAGCTTTTATAGTTTAAATACAAAATGTTTGCCACATGGCAATTTCTGTGGTGAATGAATTTATGTGATTTGTAAATACACTATTGACACACTATGGTCATATAGGTTGCTTGCGTTTGATTTTAAATTTGAGCGCTTTTACTCGGTTTATTTTCACTTTGAAATCTTGCTATAATGAATTAGCGTTGTTTTCATGCAATTCTAAATTCGGTTCTCATACGAGCTGATATGAATAATTTTGATCATGAAATTCGATACTTTTCCAACATAATGCTTTCTTCTAAGTTGAGGCCATCCATGATGAAGATGATAATGGAAAGGAAGAAGGTAAACGTCAAAATGCATTCGAACCGAAAACAGATACATCAGAATCAGGTATATTTCATAAATGAGTAAAAGGCCAAGTCAATGAATTCAAGCAAAATATTTGTAAAATATTGCTGCTAAGGCACAGTTAGCGTCGTTCTTCGTTATACTCACGAAAGTGAACGATTAGAATGAATTACAATGAGGTTAAGTTTGTCGTCGTTGTGTTCTCACGCTGCCTATTACTTTGTAACATATGTTACACCAGAGCTTTCGTAGTGAGTCCAGGCTCAACGTTACATGCATTGTATTCTCGGCACATCCAGCCGATTTAGCTACCACAACTTTCCAAAGTGCTAAGTTGTTTTTTCACTTTCTTAGGGTATTCAACTGAAGAAAATGATTCATGGCTGCCACCGAAGACAGCAATTACAGAGGAAATTGATGCTATAAATAAAGGTACGAGCTTCTATTCAAGTCAGATAAATCCACATACTATAGCATTTGAGATAGTCCTATATTATATGATACATTCCTATAGCATATGACATAGTTCTCACATAAATCTGGGTCAATGCATGACTCAACATCAATTTCAAGCCCTTCCATAGAATTGTTGGCCAATAATTTCAGCTTGCAATGGCCCGTCTTACGTTACACAGGCATAAGTTGTTGTTGTTCCAGGGCTGAAAGTTATCTACTTCCGGTAGCAATAAAACCCTCATTTTTTGGAGCAAAACGTTTGCAAATGAGAAAAAGACTCACGAGGATATGCTTTTGGAGAATAGTCAAACAATTTAAAGCAATAAAAAATTCACTTCACTGTGCCTTTAAGGAACTTATACTACTAACGTAAAAAACCTAAGGTACTTTGCAATTTGAAACATTTTTGTAACTGCAAATAATCAGGAAATAGGAAGCCGGTTCCTTTAATTTACAGCCAAAAACCACATAGATATATTTATAGAGCTTCTTTTTCCTACGCTATTTGTGTCTCTAGTTGAGTTCTAGCTAAAGTCAATGGTAAAATCCAGAATTTTGATGGTTCCTTCTGTTTGTACCACGTTTATGGCACTACTCTTAGGTCCCGAATAAGCAAGGATTCTAAATTAGCAAGGAGGTTAGAAATTTCTCAGGATGAAATAAGCGGGGGATCGGAATAAGTGGAGAGGTTGGAATTATGTGCTAAAGAACGAGTACAAAATACAAATGACCCCGATTAATATCTCTGGAAGCAACTACTTTTCGGAATCTTGCCACATATATCTCATTCATTACTTGGGTAACTCAACAAAAAGTACAAACTTTTTGTAGGTATCCCCTAGAAAAAGTGAAAATTTAATAACTGGAGTGGTCCTTATAAGAGCGGGGGGTTGGAAAATGTTTCGAAAAAAATAAGCGGGGGACGCTTATTTGGGACCTAGGAGTATACGTGCAATGAAAATCAAGGAACTATGGAGGAGCTTCTAGTACTAGGATTTGAAAAAAGGAAGTCCAAAAACAAGGAACTTTAAGAACTAGGCATTGAGCTAGATTCCTTATATAAAATGCGTGTATAACCTACCTTTTGGAAGAGCAAGTTGCTAACATTAGGTAAAAAGCATCAACACCCTAGCTTATGGAATGGGTAGCCCCCCTATCCTCCCAGCTAAAAAGTCTCCCCCTTTTTTAGAAAGCATCCACTTATCCTTTTTCAAAGAACCATAAATTCAAATGCACTTTATGCAGGGACGGCGTGTCCCACCTGAACTCAAGGAAATCTCTTCCAGTGGCCCCTAAAAATTCTAAAAAAATAGGTTCTAGAAATAGCAGATACATAGGGCTACTTGAAGATAATAAGAAATATTGTTCTTTTCCTATTTTTCTGTTTATCATCAAACAATTAGGGACTCGATTACACGACTAACAGTCTACTACAGTTCATTCTGAGAAAAAGAGGCCAGACTAGATTGGGGCCCCTTCTCAAAAATCTCTACAGACTCTTTATTTTTGCTACGTCCCTTAATTTATGTAATAGTATTTGTTTTAGTTGATCATGCTAGAGGGTTAGTAGATCTCGATGTAAAGCCGTCTCCTGATGATGATAATGATGAAAGCAATGGTTACAATGAAAAGAGAAATGCAATCAGAAAAAGGTGTCGGTTGTGGAGAAGTCGTATCATTCATTATGTTCTGGACGACTCATTAGGTAAATATCTTGACCTTTACGTGCCTTTAACGTGCTTGAGCAGTCTTGTCTATGCTTTCCCTTCAAATGGATTAAACCATTCAAAATTGAGGCTGTGTAATGTTGACTCTGATTGGTTGAAACCATTTCGAGTGGTCATGTGAGTCTGTATTTTCTTATTGGCAAACAGCGGTTCATACTTCTACTACCACTTATGGAGTATCATGGTCTATTCACCACATTATGTATACTGTTTCTAAAAGAGAGTACTACTCTTAAGTCCTGAATAAGGGGGGATCCTAGTAAGCGAGAGGTTGCAAAATTCCTAAAGGGGAAATAAGCAGGGGGCCGGAATAAGCTAACTACAATCTCTGCCAAAAGTCTTGGAACACTTGCATTATTTCTGCTGCTCATTTAGTAGTATCCCCCTCTCCCCCTCAAAACAATGTTGTTATATACAGTGTTGAGAGGTACAGAATAACTTGCTATGCTTGCAGACCCTTCTCTGACAAATAAACACTTAATTCAACATTGTTTTAGGGGAGAAGGGGATTTCAATAAGTCGACATGGATCAGAAAATCATTTTTATCAGAAATTATGCATTAATTAATTGGTGTTCCAAAGACTTTGGCAGAGATTGTATGCACCATTGAGCACTGATACAAAAGTCTCCATAGATATCACTGCACCATCATTAGCTGATAGGGTTACCTTGCGCAAAGAATGAAAATGAAATGAAAATGAAATGAAAATGAAATGAAAATGAAATGAAAATGAAATGAAAATGAAATGAAAATGAAATGAAAATGAAATGAAAATGAAATGAAACTGAAATGAAACTGAAATGAAAATGAAATGAAATGAAACGCTAGCAATTACTGTTCGGAATATTACCTCTTATACATCTCGCTCATTATTTAGGCAACCCAACAACAGCTCCAACTTTTTTGCAGATTCTTCTAGAAAACTTAGTAAGCGGAGAACCTAATAAAAATGGGGGTCGAAAATTTTGTTGAAAGGAAATAGGCGGGGGACGCTTATTCGAGAATGAAGAGTATTAAAGTTAAGCAACGTTTGTGCTCATTTCAATTTTCCTTTGTTACTTTGTCTTTTGTGATTGAAGGAGCCTATACTATATTGCAGTTGTGACCAACCTTTTGTCGCCGCAGGCCATATAACGTTTGAAAATATAACTGCAGCCCGGGAGAGTGGCTTAGAAAGTTCACACCTCCATTTAAACTTGGTTGAGGAACACTGATGTGGAGTAACAACGAGGTTGCTTCCAATAGAAATGCGTTGCTGTACTTCTTTTGAATGGGTGGGGATGACTGAGTTAAGTTGTTATACTGGGGAAAGAGTGTGTGTTACGCCCCTACCACCTCTTCATGCTTTGGTCATTCTGTGGAATGGCATCGCATAGAGAAGGTAGGAACCCAGAAAAGTTATAAAAACAGAGTGAATGGAATGAAAAGCAACAAAAGGAAAGCAAGAATCAAGTAAAGGTGTTACATAATAGTCCCAGTACCCTTTGGTTATTATTCAACCATCTTTGTTTCAATTTTAAGAACCTGAAGCACTAGAATGGATCAAGGTAGCAATTGAAGAGTTCCATGATAAAACGTGCATTAGATTCAAGGAGCTTACTGCTGGCACCGAACATTACATAAAATTCATTAAAGACAAAGGGTATGTTTGATTATATTGAATAAATTGTCTAATTCAACAGTAAAGAGATTTAATTTTTTTTGCTATATTGAGCCAAAGGAAAATGACTTCAGAAAAGCGTGATAAACCGTGCTATTCTGGTTCATGAAGTGTCCCAGTTCCTTGCACTGTCCTAAGTCACTGTTGGAAATTTACTTTCCCTCTAGAAAACACAAATGTCATGACTGATGAATTGATGTTCAACACAACCAACAGCAAAGCGTTTCTTAATGTAAGATTCGCTTTGAAGGAAGCGCAATTTTGTACTAAATCGTAGAATAGAGACGACGAGAATAAGAGTCATGGTTCCATTATTGACCAGTCTAATTAAAACAATTCCAGATTATTATTAAGACATTTTCATGATATAAGAAAAGTCCAAACACTTTGGGCCCAAATTCCAGGGATCAATTCATGAAGTGTTCGGGTGCCTTACACTATTCTAAGTCACTGTTGTACTGACAAAATGGTAAATTAGGTGATTATATCCTTATAAATAGCAAATATACTGTCCCTCTAGAGACGTGGTGAACTGCTGTCTAGCTCGAGTAACAGCTAAAGCATTTTTCTATGTAAGATATTTGTCATACCTCCTCGGGAGCTCTGTAAACTAGATATCATTTATGAATGAAATTTTGTTTGTTGTCAAGCTCTTTAAATTTCTATTGGTGTCTATCTTCTTCGCGAAAGATGCTATTCACATATTGGCAAAGTAGAATTCGAGAAGGAGAAATTCCAACCTATATCCATTGGAGAAGGCTGCGCACACAAAGGCATTATAATTCACGAATTGATGCATGCAATTGGGTTCTTCCACGAGCAAAGTCGCTACGATCGAGATGATTATGTGAGGATAAACTTTGATAACATACGATCAGGTGAGCCACGGCTAAAACACATAGCTGCATTGTCTATTTTAAGGCAAGTTTTAAGGTCACACTATGGAATAATACGCGTTGTTAATGCCCTCCACCAGCTTTGTTACTGACCACGCCTTAAATCTTCCAAGACGTAGGTGTTTCCATCCAATTTATGACGTTATGTTCAAAAGGATGCTATAGTTTACCACATGCTATGCTATGTTTTGCAAACTATTAGTTTCGTATGTTTACTTTGTATTTATTTCTAGTGTCTATTAATTTTAGTAACAAGTCAGGCTGAAAAAGCATTTCTTTGATGAACCTTTTCACCTGCATAAAATTTTAATATGAATGAATAAAATAAAAGTGCACAACTCTATTAAATAGATCTAGAATTTTAGAAAGATTTCCTTCTCTTTAACTACATTTTGCATTCAGAGCTTGAAGGCATCGACTTTGAGATGGAATCAATGAACTTGGCCTTAACATTATCAAAGTTGACTAGACCTCCAAATTCCAAGACTACCCTCAAAAATTCCAGTACAAAGAGTAGTCAAGATCGCTTTAAAGTAGGCCTGCATTGTTGCAAATTAAATTTAATTTCCTCAGAGAAGAGATGGTGATGGCAAAAAATCTAAATGCTCCCACCTAGTCCACCAGAGGTCTTCTAGACCTACATTGGGGCTTCAAAGCCGGGAGGCCATGGGGCAGTGGCCCCTCAATTTTTGTTTTCCAAAAACAATTTTCCATTTTCTATGCCTTTGACAGATATGATCTAGCTAACGCATATAAACAGAATTCCGACCGTACTGACCAGGGGTTAAGCTGTTTTGACAACCCTGCTACAGCAAAGCCTAGAAAAAAAGTCCTCTGAGAGCCAGGCGGGCAGAAATCAAAGAGCCAGGGGATACTCATGAAACCTTCTTCAATGAGAAATCATCTAGAGCTTCAAGGTTATTTTCAGTTGTATATGACAATACTGATTTAATGCTATAGTTCTAATGAAGCATGCTCCCCTCCCTCTTCAAAACCATTATTCTTCTTCACTCCCCATCAAGATTTCTGAAAATAAGCAACAAACCACACACATAGATCATAATAACGACCTGTTAAGGCCTCCTAGCCATAGCTCTTTCAGTTTCTGCATTTAATAACCTTTATATTACACTCTTTTTTATAAGAATACCTAACGTCTTTTGTAAGAATACCTAACGTTTAACTTTTTCTGATTTTGAGCATAGAATTATTATTAAATTATTCTTAAATACCAAAGGTGAAACTTTGCTTAAAAAAGTTAAGGAATATATTCCAATCTTTATTGATGTTTTTCTACATCATAAACCTAATCAAGAGTCTATACTTGCATCGATACTGCAAAGGAACATCTGAAAGTAGTATTGCAACTAGGCTACAAAAAGATTCTCATGTCTTGATGAAGCTAGATCCTCAAATCATTCTTAGATAATTCTTAAATTCCAGTGATTTTGAGCCTAAATAGTCTCATAAAGGTAATTCTTATAAAAAATGAGTGTATATCGCTGATTCGAGCCTCATCGTAGTGGGTGGCAGTTCTTATTTTATACTCAAAGGGAAAAGAGACATTACCCAGTAGAAGAAGTAATAGTAAGAACGAATGAAGAAGATGTAAAGTCAAGTTGGTGTTGCTATTAAAAGATATTTTGGCTTTAGAACAAAGCTACGTTGTTGTTTTTGAATCCTTATTTGAATTCGAATCCCAGAAGGATTACGCTGTTCTGGGCTTAACTAACTCCTCACACTTGCATCATTTAATCTCTCGCATAGGAAATAAGCACAATTTTGGAAAGAGAAAAATAGAAGATGTCACAGGGCTAGGACTACCATATGATTATGATGGCCTGATGCATTATGGGGCATATGCATTTGCACGAGACAAGACTTTGCCAACAATAGAGAAACTACAAAAGTCAGGTGGGCCAATTGGACAAACCAAAGGATTCAGTAAAACCGACCTGGAGCAAATCAATCTTCTGTATGACTGTAAAAGTGAGTCTTCATGTATTTGTGTTACTCAGTTCTTCATTCTGTAAAATAGAAGCAGGTTTCTACAATGAGTGCTGGCACACTTGGGCCCCATTCACACTATACCGATTCATCACATATCGGATTACTTCCTATATTAGATAGGCCTTCCATCCACATTATACCGGATGAATCAAGCAGTGACAGTTACCATGAAAAGTTCCTCTAAACAAAAAGAGTAGTGACGTGAATGAAGCGGAGCGGAGTAGTGTGAACAATGTAAAATTTTAATATCGGATTGAGTCAAGAATGTGGTACAAGACAAATCAGATATAGTGTGAATGGGGCCTGAGTATGCCTTAAGCAAAGTGTTTTCACAAAATCTAATATACGGTTTTATGGTAAATGTTTCTACTTCTCCCTTTTTGCAAGGACTAGGTACAGAAATTGCAATCTCTAGACAAAGGAACCGTAGTTGTTCAATGATAAATGGCTGCTTAGCTTCTTTGGAATGTTTTGTAGTACTTCATAAAGAAACATGACTTTTTTGCGCCTTAAGCTAAGCAAAATGGCTTCGAATTATTGGGTGTATGAGACTTAAGTGAGTGCAATCGAGTTTAGCCTCGATTTAGTTTCAGTGTCTACGATATACCTGCACGTACCCCATGCAGCAGTACCGGCAAGGTTGGGGGCAAGAAGATGCAACCCCCCGTGGCCTAACAACTGCCAAAAATTTAAAGAGGATTATTTCCGGTTTTCGGGTGGCAATCCTTCTTACTGCATTTTTCAGATTTACATCCTCTAAACGACAGAAAAACAGTTAAAAGTATCACTTTAAAAAGCTGTACCGGGAAAATGTTAGAAGCTGTTTGTAAATTTAGCTCAAAGGTATGTTTATTTTCAGCTGACAGCTCAGTAAACTCCTGGAGTAGTTGGTCAGGATGGAGTTCTTGTTTTGATGCTGGAAATGGTAGAAAACAGCACAGTCAACGCTTCTGTTTTCGGGATGACCTATCAGAATGTCCTGGTGCAGATAGAGAAGGAGTTGAGTCAAGAGAGCGAACTTGTAAGAATGGTAAGTATGCAATTCAACGTTGAGATATGTTTGAAATATAGGGGAGGTAGGTTATTGTGATTGCTTTTGTGCCAGGCTGAAATTGCTGCTATGGTGCAGGGCCTTTTCCACAGTGGATTGAGGAAGGGTGTCCTACACCCCATAGGAAAGCCATATCGGAAAATCTCCAAGTTTGCCATCACTGCAAAGTCGACGACTACCCAGCTCCTTTCGTACATTAGGATAAGTGTCTAAGTATAGAATGAGTTCCATATGAAAAGGTCATGTCCCGACGTTCCCGATTGCTATGCAAATGGCGAAAAATGAGAGCCAACATTATGTAGGGGACCAAAGAGAATAATTAGGTATTGCGGTGTAACAGACATCTAGGAATCAGGCCCACTCTTGTAGACAAAGAGTAGGCCCTGCACCCCCAAAATTATGTGAACGGGTCCTACTATTGCATTTTCTCGCATATTCTATGAATTAGTCTCTTCCTATTTTAATATATTTTTAATTTGGTCGATTTAATGAAAGGGACATTTCAGTTTCAGAGAACACACCAACTACAAATAAGCCAGCAGACGTTGTTACAGAAGAAATGAAAACTGCAACAGGTGACTCTATAAATGAACCAATATGTGGCACCAGAGGAACTACATTGGCTCACCCAGTTTTGCGTCCTCAGCACATTGTGGGAGGGCAACATGCATTACCAGGAGATTGGCCTTGGCAGGTGGGAATTGCAACTAAAGGATCGAAGTCTATATATTGCGGAGGAACTCTTATCAGCAATCAATGGGTTGTAAGTGCCGCACATTGTTTCAACAAAGACGCTTCAGTTACAACTGCAAGACTTGGTGAGCACAACCAAAAAATTGACGAAGGTATGACAAGTGGCGATGCTAGGATAATTTCTTCAAGGGGCAAAAGAACGATGAAGCAATGAAGGGGGGGCTGTAGGTTGCTTTAGGGAAAATACCTTGAACGATGTTCCCCTGCATAATTTTTAACCCATCTCCGTGAATTGGGGATTTTGGGTCTTCGGCTAAGCTATGAAGTATGAGGTTTTCTTTGTATTCCCAACAGAAAGCAAAAACCAGTAACAATGAGATAAATACTGCTTTTTAATGCATACAATGTTGAGCGAAAAGGAAACAATTCCATACCATTTGATCAATATTGAGGGAGGAAAAAAGAAAAATGTTAGAAAAATGCTATCTTATGGGAAAACTTCAACTTGTTTAATTTTTGCCCCGAAAACAGACAAAAATTAAGAGGTATTTAAGGATCACAGCCAGGCTAGAGTTTAACTTGAAGAAAATCCTTTGCACGAGAGCATTTGCTCTAACTAGAAAGAAAATAGAAAGAACATCAATTAAATGGTTCACAAAACCTGAAAATTCTATTTCTTTTATCACTGTTTGTTATTGGCTGTTGCTATTTTATGTTTCAAAGATTTAAAAAACATTCAGAAACATCTAAATATGGATTTAGCAAAATATTAGGATACATCGAGACTGATGCCAGAATGCTTGCTTCTTGTGCAAAATGTGTACTACGAGAGAATGTGGCTTATTGAATTCTGCGTTGTTTGTAGGGAATGAAGAAGTCGTAACATTAAGTCGCATCATCAAACACCCACTATACGACAGCGTGACTTTTGACTATGACATTGCTCTATTGAAGCTGTCCAAGCCGGTTAATTACACAAGATACATTCGTCCTGCTTGCCTGCCTCCATCTGATTTCAAATTAGAAGCTGGTGCGAATACCTTTGTATCTGGATGGGGCAAGATAAAAGAGTTTCCTCGTGTTACATCAGCCATCTTGAAAGTGACGAATGTAAGTAGTGCATTAATATATGAATGGAAAGTATTGGATCTGGACAGGTGTGTAGTGCTAAATGTCTAACAAGGAGGGCTCAAAATGGATATTTGGAGACCCTACCCTTTTGGAATGGTGCATAATAACTCAATTCCCCAAATGTTTCACTGAACTCCAAACTTGTGCCATGTTATAGTATTATATTATAATGTGAATACTTATTGAAATAAGTTTGCAAATACTGAGCAAGGTGGACAAATTCAATCAAGAAAAATGTTTATGGCTCTATTTCCCTTTAGTTTTAGAGTCGAATGGCTTGTTTTATTACTTTTCAAAAGCATTGGGGGCTTATCCCAGCTCCTTTGCTCTGTTGCTCATCATATCAGATTATTACTAAGATTTTTGTTACTGACCCCATACTTTTTGAAGAAGGCCAAATCCGGAGAAGCAAGCGCATTTGCTTTGCCACACACACAAGGTAGCGTAAAGTCTTATGAATACTATATGTATTTCTACCTCAGTTAGAGAGTGATGGAAGTTATATTCCATTGAAGAAGTGACGCTGTGCATCGGACTGAACGATAGGGGATAGGTTGAGAGAAAGTTTGTTTGTTGGGACACAAATTAAGGGCGTCGAAACGACTTTCGAGGTGGAGGGACCTGGTTACTAAGGCTGGGGAAAAAGTTGGGGGGTCCAGTGCCCCCGGTCCCACGGCTTTCGATGCCCCTGAAAATGATGTCATAACGAAAACTAGTCACTCTGGATCTCCATCTGCTTATTCAACATGCGTTTGTTTGCAAATGAATCGAAAAGGATCATCTGTTTTTCTGTGCAGCGTCTTGTCAGAGAAACCTTTCTACCACCCAGACTCTGGTAGAAGTTCTTGAGGGAAAGAGATTAAGGCTGGCTCTTCAATGAATCATTACAACGCATTCTACTTGGTTTCTACTGTAGGTTCTTTCCCTTTCTTTTGCATATACAGAGAAGGGGCTGAGACCATCATGATTTCTTAATTATAGCAGAAAAATCTTGGAAACATCAAGAGGGATACGAATGCGAACACTTTCATGCTACTGGCTTTTGTTGTGGAATTTCCTCAAGTATGGGAAAGTATTCACTCTGGAATAGTCTTGGCATGAAACTAGTAAATACTTGATGTTGGGTACTAAAAGTTATCCAATGATTATGCTCGATTTCCTGTAGTTAAACGATGTTTCTAGCTGAAATGAAATAAAGATACCAAGATGATCAACTACCAGCATAATTTCTTCCACACAGGTGCCAATTATCCCAAATGACAAGTGCGGATATAGGAAGGGAAGATTAACGTCTCGAATGATATGTGCTGGATATGCAAAAGGTGGAACCGATTCTTGTCAGGTAAAAGTTTCTTCGATGATTGTAATGACTTTGAATAGCGATCATAGTGATGATGATAATGGTTATGATGATGAGATAATGATGATGATGATGATGATGATGATGATGATGATGATGATGATGATGATGATGATGATGATGATGATGATGATTATGATGATGATGATGATGACGATAGCGACATTTGCAATGATTAGTCTTATAACCGTATTGATTTATGAGTAGAAAAATCCCTCTTTGCTTATAAACCAGTATTTCTTTCCTTTTAACAGGGTGACAGTGGTGGTCCTCTTGTTCTTGAAAGCGAAAATGGACAGTTCACTCTTGTTGGGATTGTTAGTTGGGGCAAGGGCTGTGCCAGACCAAATCGTGGTGGAGTATATGTCAGTGTGCCAGCCTTACGTTCTTACATCGACGAAGGTAACTCTGGAAGTTGCACTAAGAATTATTTTTCTTTCTTGCTTTCTATCTACAGCCTGAGAGCTATTAAATATAATTGCAACAGTGGTCGAGTGGCCATAGCAAAATCAAGCGGTTGCTGGAGGAAGTGGCGTAACGAAAATTAAATTGAAAATGTCAATATTATAAATGACAGCTGCCGTAGCACACCTTAAAATGTTGACTGACTGCTGTGTCCCACAAAGTTCTTTGCCTGTACCTGCTTTCACCTGCCTGCACAGATAAACTGACTGACTTCTTTTTAATTCAGCCATATTGTAACACATTTACTCATTTCAACGTCTATTTGTGCATGCAGATAGGAAATATTGGGTAAGCATTAAAGAAATGAATTGAAACTTAAGAAAATAATGGTGGCTGCCTGCAAGGATTGATACTGCCTGTGGGCGGCTCCCGTGGGGCCTGTGTCTTTTTTGGACCCTGGTTGACTGTTCAATAGGCTGTCAGAGCTCATGTACTGTTAACGCTTAACTCACATTGCTGCATTAACTATACTACATTCCCAATGTTAGTCAATTTTCTCGTTATTTTCTCCATAGTGTTGACATCGAATCTAACTGCACTCCTTCTTGAGGAAGAAGCCACTCTAATAAGTATGTAATTTTGAGAACATTATTTACATGTTTGGTAAAAGAACTCCAATAGCTAGTCATTGCCTACAAGCTATTACATAAAACTATCCCTAATAATTCACTAGAGAGAAATTGTTCAAAAAGTGCTTATACTACTTTGTTTTGTGCAACAGTTAGCCTTTGATCCAACGATTATAAGTCAATAATGCTGATGATGGTGATGATGGTGATGCTGATGATGATGATGATGATGATGATGGTGATGATGATGATGATGATGATGATGATGATGATGATGATGATGATGATGATGATGATGCCTTGCCCATGGTTCGGTGGCCTTTAAGGGGGGGCAAGGAAAGACTGCACACCAGCACTGGTTGTGCAAATACAAACTGGCCAAACCATTTCCCCTCACTCTTCAGAAGAAAGAGGACATGTTACCAGCATGGTCTCTGGATGAGGAGGTGGGGAAACAGCAATAACAAAATATCCATCACAGTTGTGAGACGGCCTAAATTGAGACGATGGAGAATGATGTCAACGAGAACCCGGAATCAGAGAGGAGGAGGAAGAGACAAAAAAAGGAGTTAGGAAATAGAAGGGGGCCGGTGAAGACAAGGAGAGGAAAAACAGTATGGACCACAGAAAAGAGGAGGGANCGAGAGGATGAGGAGCGTGGAAGCAATACTGCAGTACCAAGGCAAGGCAGGAGAAGGACATGTATATGTGACAGGTGTGGTAGTCAACTACTAAAGAAGAATATGGCTAGACATAGAGGAACATGCGGTGCAGAATTCACGAGAAAGAGAAAGAGATGTCAATTTTGCGGGAAAGATCTAGCAGAAGGCTACGTTAAGAAGCATGAAATAGTTTGCAAGAAGAAGCATGACGAGAGAGTGGTGGATAGGCAAACCCCTCAGGGGGCTGAAAAGGCCTAGATTCAAGATTCAAGATGATGATGATGATGATGATGATGATGATGATGATGATGATGGTGGTGGTGATGATGATGATGATGATTCAGCTACAGCCCTATTCGGACAATGTGCAAAAGACGAAGCAAAACAGGGGCGTAGCCATAGGGGTTGTGGGGGGTGCTTTTGTGATAAGATGTGTAAATAAGATTGGAAGTGCCACAAGTTGCCCATGCACTCATCACGAACATTCCAAACAACTCTGATCGTAGCATTTTGCTTTACCTTTCAATTTGAAACATCGATACTGAAATTCTAACGTTATACAAATACTGTTAAGACTATATCCCTAAATTGTATAACTGATTCAACGGAATTCAATGAACACAGATCGAGTCGAGAAAAAAAACCCAGCCATCATTTTACGTATATTTCAGTTCCCGTCTCACTTCTACTAAGTTTATTCCCAATCTGAAAATCTTAGACTAAATTAACTCTAATTTAACATACTTTGAAGTAAGGCACGTGCTACTTTTCAACCAACAAAATTCGAAGGTTATAAAGACTTCAAATGATTAACTTTAGTCATACAGTGGTTAAATACAGGAAACATAGTCACTTGCGGCAAGCAACAAGCATAGGTACCGCCATCACGCATACCCTACTTAACATTTTTAGCAATACAAAATCAATGTTCTAAAGGCTAAATAATTTGAAAATATTCACGTATGCTGAAACGAAATAAACAAGATGAGTAACAGAAAGCACGAGACATAGCGCGGAAACCCCGAAAAATACCACAGTACTTATAGTAGCGAAAAATCGAAAAATGCCCTCCCGAATCGCCATAGAAGCACATTACCATTCACAATATAGCTATCCTTCATGAGTTGTCGAAGGTATCTCAGTTCTTACTAGGTACACGTAGTATAATTATTACATTTTGCATTATCTTTAACAAACAATTATTGGTCAACATTTACTATGTCCATTCATGCAAATACTACATATACTTTAGCGAATATACGAGAGCGGGAAGTGGAATTTCAAAAAACACCATCACGGCGAAGCAGTAAAGTACCTGCAGCATGCAGTGTTTCCACAATGTTTCATATGGTTTTCACCTTAGCATAGATGTAGACATATTCGTATCATGTTTGAAGGTAAATTCTTGCAAAGAGAAGATAGAAACTCTAAGCGCAGCTTTTACCAAGTGTACTGCAACAAGTTATATGGAGGAGAAAAGGAAAAATAAGCACAGAATGAAGAGAATGAGAACAAAATACATTGTATTGAACAGGGAGGCGAGTGAAATGGAACCTGAAGCAAAAAAATCTCTCCTTAAGTATATTGTTGGAATGAGTTGAATAGACCCTACGTTTTACCGGCAAAAATGGGCGCCACTCTTAACTTTCCGCTGTTCACGGTACCTAATTCTTCTTCTTGGTAGGCTGTAGCCGCATTTTCCATGTTGTGTAGGTTACGTAGGACATAATGCCTTGAAGTACAGTAGACTTAGATCTGAAATGATTAAAGTCGCTCTACTAGCTGGTGAGCCATGATCTATTCCAAAATCGCTGAAAACTTCTCCTATATCAGAATTTAAAAAGCAAAGTTTCTCCTTAATATCTTTGTCACGTTGCACGCAAAACTATGCTTAAGGTGCTTATAATCAGTTCAAATTCAGTTGAATGTCTAGCGTGTAACGTGGCCTTTAGAAGGAACGTTTACATTGGACCTTTACAGGACTAAATTTATCTTTTAAAGCATAGCCATCAAAAACATATCTAATATTTGTGATCACCTTTTTCTCATTCATTTTCACTGTAGGGCTCTTGACTTGCTCATTTGAAGATGGTTTTTGCAACTGGATACAATCAAAAACTGATGACTTTGATTGGAAAAGAGAGGGGGGACAGAATATAAGCCCAGGACCCATGCCAATTCAGAGCTCCACTGGAAGAGATGGTATGATACTTGCCTTCATTGCATTATGATACTTGCTTATGCATTAGCACAGTATGAGGATACTCCATTTGATCTTTGTTTCTCTCACCATCTCGGCAATTAAAGCCATTTGCCATTCATAGGCTGAAGAGAATATATCTCGCATGCTAATTATTATGAAAGCAAATGCTCTGAAACAGCTTGAAGTACAAAAACTACGTAAATAGTCTGTTGGTACTACAGAACTTTACAACAGCACAAAAAAGTGGCAACATTCTTTTCACATACTGAAAGCTTTTTTTCGTCCGACACTCATCAGAGTATGAAAACGTCGGATAGTGACCTAAAGGTTAACCGAAATCTATATCCAGATGCGGTTACGAGTGATAGGATGCGTCAACTGGCCCCAAGTGTGACAATGGTTAATAGGTCATAATTGGTCACACGTGGGGCCAATTAAACGTATCCTATCACACGTAACCGCATCTGGATATAGATTTCGGTTAACTTTTAGGTCACTATCCGACGTTTTCATACTCTGATGAGTGTCGGACGAAAAAAGCTTTCAGTCTGTGAAGAGAATGTTGCCGCTTTTTCGTGGTGTGATATAAATAGTACTTTCATATTTGTTATCTTCACTCTTCCATCTTTCTTTTAGGACATTACCTGTTCATGGACACATCATCCTCAGGGAAGAAAGGAGGCAGAGCTACACTCATAAGCCCTGAGATTCGTCCTACGTCACGATCTTGTTTTTTATTCAAAGCCTACATGCATGGGGAAAATGTAAAAGCCAGCATCACAGTAGCTAGGGCTTTTGGAATTGAAAGAGCTAGGGGCGTCAGGAATGTAAAGGTACTGGCTTTGCGAATACGTGGGGACCAGGGTAACAAATGGCATGCATACGAAGTTGATCTGCCAAGAGGTGGACGATGTAAGGTAAAGCCTGGTTTCCATATAATCGTCTCTGTAGTAGGGATCGTCTCTGTCCTCTGATCGNGTGTGACAATGGTTAATAGGTCATAATTGGTCACACGTGGGGCCAATTAAACGTATCCTATCACACGTAACCGCATCTGGATATAGCTTTCGGTTAACCTTTAGGTCACTATCCGACGTTTTCATACTCTGATGAGTGTCGGACGAAAAAAGCTTTCAGTATGTGAAGAGAATGTTGCCGCTTTTTCGTGGTGTGATATAAATAGTACTTTCATATTTGTTATCTTTACTCTTCCATCTTTCTTTTAGGACATTACCTGTTCATGGACACATCATCCTCACGAAAGAAAGGAGGCAGAGCTACACTCATAAGCCCTGAGATTCGTCCTACGTCACGATCTTGTTTTTTATTCAAAGCCTACATGCATGGGGAAAATGTAAAAGCCAGCATCACAGTAGCTAGGGCTTTTGGAATTGAAAGAGCTAGGGGTGTCAGGAATGTAAAGGTACTGGCTTTGCGAATACGTGGGGACCAGGGTAACAAATGGCATACATACGAAGTTGATCTGCCAAGAGGTGGACGATGTAAGGTAAAGCCTGGTTTCCATATAATCGTCTCTGTAGTAGGGATCGTCTCTGTCCTCTGATCGCAACCTGAAACGATTCAGACGATCCTTACGATTGTTGGTTTCCATAGGATCACCAATGTCGTGTGTGTGTGTGTGTGTGTGTGGAAATAACGAGATTATTGGGAATCTGGCTTCTACTAGTACCTCGTGACAATGTTGCAATAGAAAAGTGCAATAAATGACAAGGAAATATGAAGGAGAAGGTACGGTTTATCAGCTATCAACCTGCGATCAGCATTTCATGGGTTTTATGACAGGCTCCAGCATCCGAAATGGGATACTATCACACCAGAAGAGGGATGTAAGTGATGTAGACAATATAGTAGCGTGAAAAGATAGCAGACTTGACGATCGACAGTGAAAATAATTCAAATCTTGTACGACTTCATGACCTGTGAGTAGAAGAGAACAACGACATTCCGTTATTTCCGGTCGTATCTGTCGTAAAGATAGAATTCAGTTCTATCCGGACGATCGTGTCGTCTCTGTCTCAAGGATCGTCTGAATCGCAACAAAGTGCGTTTCTATATGATCGTCGCGATCGCTTGCGGGGGCGGAAACGATCCTTATGATAGAAACGATTGTATGGGAACCAGCCTTAAAGCATAGTTATATATTTGAAGTTGATCTGCCAATAGTGTTACAAGATTTGCTTCATAGTGAATCTTCCCATTGTGTTTATTTGTCTTGTGTATTGTACACAGTCTTGTTATCGTGACCAGTTATGTATGGTGAAAGGCTTTGTTGTAATGTGGTAAATTCTATTGTATTCTTTCAATGACCAGTTATTTTGTTGTGAATGGTCTTGTCTTGATGTTGTATATTTCATTGTGAAAAACAACTTTGCTTTGCTGGTGTTGAGTAACGTTAGAACATAGAGTAGTAAAGGAAGTTGTTGTATTGTTTTCACACAGTAGAGAGTTGACTTGCAATAGCATAAACAGATGACATTACAATTAGATATACAAGGAACGCTAGAGAAGGGGACACAGGGGGCAAGCGCATACCCTACCTGTCTTTTAGAGGAACAGGAAGAGCAAAAGTATTCTTTTTGAATTGCAATAGCATTAACCTTCAGGTCATTATCCGACGTTTTCATACTCTGATGAGTGCCGGACGAAAAAAGCTTTTAAGTATGTGAAAAGAATGTTGCCGCTTTTTCGTGCTGTGGTAAAGTTCTGTAGTATCAACAAACTACTGAGGTCACATACATAGAAATATGGGAGGTATGATTGAAAACAAATTTGTCTTAAAATCCAACTAAAATTCATTGGATTATACTGCTTTTGAATATTCTTCAATCATCCTTATGATATTCTAGCAATGTTTTGCATCACAATGTCTGCAAACTTTAAACAACAAAAACATCCATTTTTATTATGCATTGGTAGACGTTCGAAATTGTGAAGTTTCTGTTTCTTAAGGAGGATAAACGTGCCCTGAGAGATTTTCCTCTGGATCCCAGTCCTCATTATGCTAAATGGTGCTCTGCTACGAAGCAGTATGACCGTAGGCGTAGGATCTGGGGGGGCACAGAGGGTATGTATCCTCACTTTTCCCAAATGTAAACTCTCCGGTCTGGAATAAATGCCCCCCCCCCGAAGAAAATGCATACCATGACATTCAAAGAGACAAATTGCCTTTAGAAGCATTTACAACGTAGTTGAAAGTTGTACCAATGAAGATGACACTGAGAGGAGAATGGAATCACTTTTCGCATGCTAGAAATAGGCATTACTACGACATTTTGTCAGCCCCCCTGCTATTTAACTTCAGAGTTTTTCCAGCCCTCTTCGATTCCAGACTGGAGATTACGCAAAGTGTCCCATTGTGGCTTATAGAGTTGCTCTTTTCTACTCGCAACGATGTCCCCTGAAGATGAGTGCCCCCTCCCCAATTTCTAAATGTTTCCTGCATCCTTGGGCATGATTGCAGTTATGGTCATGACCATGGATATGTTTATGATTATGGTTGTAGCTATGCTTATGGTGAAGGCGAACATGGTCATCAGGGGTGAGACTCCTGGGGGTATGGGGAGTGAAGCACCAACGCCAATGATGACAAAGTAGTAATTTATCGGGCAATTTTTTGGCTACTGGTATATTTGCCGAGCAATTTTGAGTGCTTGGCATGTAGATGCTCTTCCTTCAGTGCTAATTTTTTCTTGGCTCATAAACAAGGCCTAAAGTTAGTGTTTACTTGTAACACTTTGTGCAGTTGTAAATTAAAACTGTGCAATTGTACTTGATGAAAAGACCCTACTTGTTTATAAGTAGTAAATAAGGTATATGTGTTCACCAAGCCTCTCAAGAATAGGGCATATGTACTTACCGAGTCTCTCAAAAATGGAGCATATCTACTTGGTCTATTACTGGGAGATACAGTCTAAGCTAAAGTAAAGGGCGTGGTTTTAAAAATTTCTTTGTGGGTACACCCTCAGACCCCATCCTTTTCTTTTCATGGGGATATATTTGCTATAGAGCTATAGATTTCCTCATCTACCAACATTCAAAAGAGCTTCCCGTAGAACGACTGTAAGGTGGAATCTATGTCAGCTTTTAGTTTCTCTCATGCACATCAAGTAAGCCCAATTTTGGAGACCACCCTCATCTTTTAATACAAAGTGCATCTCTAAAAATGTGTTACTTTAGGCTCTGATGACTTCTTAATGACTTCTATACATGATACGCCCTTTCAAACTTGTTGGGAAACGCCCTATTGTCGGGAAACTGTGTCTCACACCCCCAAATGGATGCACCCTAGTTTCGTCCCATATGGTCATGGTGAAGGCTGGGGTTATAGCAATGGTTATGGTTATAGTTATGATTATGGTGATGGTTATGGTAAAGACTATGGTTGTAGTTCTTGTTACAGTGAAAGCGAACATGGTAATGGTGAATGTTAGGGCTATAGTCATGGTTATGGCCATAGTTCTAACTATGATTATAGTTCTTGTTATGGTGAAAGCGAACATGGTTATTGTGAAGGTTAGGGCTATAGTCATGGTTATGGCCATAGTTATAACTATGATTATAGTTCTTGCTATGGTGAAAGATTAGGTTATATTTATATTATGGTGAAAGTAAAAGTTATGCATATAGTTACCATTACGTCAACGTTCTGCTTGAAGTTTTGTTCATCGTGAAGGTAATGACTATGTTTAATTCCTTTGTCATAGTTATGGTTAAGATTATAATTATGTTTATAGTTACGGCTATGGCTATAGTCATGGCTTTGCTAAACTGTGCAGACGTACGGTATTCTAGGCTCTTTACTGTTATGTAAAGTGTTACAACACCAGGTCACGGAAATCCAAGCTAGTTATCCCAGATTACTGCTGCTTCAGTCGTAAGCAGCTTTGACATAAGTAAAGTAAAATCTCAGTTAAGAATGATATCAATTGCTTCGAAACTTTGTTGGTACACTGCCTCAAAATTCAAAGCTCTGTTGAATCAGATCATCTCTATCAATTAATATGCCCTGCACCTTTGAACTGCACGGCAATAGTTTGTGTCTGAAGATTGCCTATTGCAATAAGAAGGACTTCGCTTGCAGTCAGGATGCACTTTTTAACTTTTAGGTTGAGATCATTGCCAGTTGTGGAAAGGATTTTCAAGGAATTATTGCTATTGACGAGCTCAAAGTCAGCCTAAAGCCATGTGGTATGCATGACTTCATTACTTATAGTCTACCTAAAACCATTTTTCACCTTTTTCCCCAATATGCCTGGTAGACATTACTGTCTTTAATTTAGTGAACCTCTCAAAAATCTTCTCTTCAGTCCCCTCTGTCATCAAATCTCTTTGTATTTTCAACTTCCTGCACTGATGTCCCTCTATTGTCTCATGCCGCTTCAACTCCCTCTATCCACCGCTGTCGAGGCCGATCCACAGGTCTCTTTCCTTCTGGCTTCCAGAATAAGTACCGCTTGGACTTTTTGTCTTCTTCCATCTTCATTACATTCCCTTACCATCTCACTCTATTTCGCTCTATTTCTTCCAACAATTTCTTATAATCTTTCTAATATTGTTTCTTAACTGAAATTTTATTCCATCTTGGTACATTGCTTTGGTCTTTGAAAGGAATAGACAAGAGTGCTGTCAGCTTCTACAACATGGGAGACTTTATTTGACCACACCCTTTTATGGCCACTCCCATTATATTGGAAAGAGGTGTGCCACAGTGAATGAATGCGTGATAAAGAGCTATAGTGTGAGTCAAAGGGCAATCAGATGACAAAAGGGGTCTTGCTTCCTATCCATGACTATTTCTCTATGTATTTGTACGAAAAATAAAAATGGAGGGAAATGAGGGAAGGAGGCATCTTCCCGGGTTTCCTCGTGGTTCTTCCATTTGGAATAGAAGTTTAAATTGCATTCAAATATTTATATTCTAGACATCTTATACAGCAACAATTTGAGATGACATATGACCAAAACATAAATGCACAACCAGTGGTGGTGCCAGAGAAAAAATTGTCAGGGGGGGCAAGCATTGCTTAAGTGACGACAGTGAGCGAAGTCAAAGAATTTTTACGGACAGCACCTACTGTATTGGCTAAAAAACTAAAAGAAGGCCATGCAGGAAATGAAAGTGCATAGAAATTTAGGTGCCAATGGGGAGCTCAGTAAAATTATAGGGGATGGCTACAGCTTCTCTAACCCCCTTGCAGTGCCATCTCTTTGCACAAAGTATGCCCGGTTGTTTTAGCTTCTTTGCTAAATATTTATTCTGCTTTTTTCTCTTCAATAGCAACCACTTCTGTAGCTTCAATACGTTGAACAGAGCAGGTCTTTGAGTTCCTTGAAAAGTGCTGGAATATGACATGTCTTTTTACAGGCAATTGAAACCCTTAACAATTCGAATTTTTCCTTGAAAATTGATGAAGCTCCTTGAAAGTTGTGAATTTTTACTATCTACTTCGTTCACGGCAAAAAATGCAAAAAATAAATAAGAGAAGCATCTAAGAGAAATTTGAAGAGATCGTAAATTTATGCTCGTAAAATGCCAAGAAATGTCTAGTTTTCGGTATTTTGGGGCTTCCTGTGTGTCTCGATTTTGGTGCTTAAAGCTCCTTGAAAACGTTTCTTTTAGCCCTTGAATAGACCCTGAAAACTCCTCCAATTTGCTTATTTAAATCGTGCGCTAGCCCTGTCTGAATCACATGTCATACTTTTTGCTACATAACATAACCTGGCTTGTGCAGTGTAAATAATACTTGATGAAAGCTGAAATTTCTGATTTTGCAGGCAAAGAGAAAGCTACAATTCCATCAAAAGTATCCTCTCCTTGGGCACCTCATCAACAAAGAAATATTCAATAAATAATTGTGGAAGTTGCATAGCAGTCTGGAATGCTACTTTGTAGATACACAATTACGTAGGCAACCTTAGGTATAAAGGAATGTTGAAATGATGCTCATTTACATGTGAGAGCACTAAGATTTGAAATGTGTTGTTTTTCTTTATCGCGCAGTACTTATCTTTGAAATAATTAAATTCTCACATGCAATACATCATGTGGGCAAGTTATTCAAACGCCACAATCGTTTGTAATCGCAGAAACAGTTTTTCACATCTTCAATAACCCTTGTTATTCATATCTTGGATCTGTGGTCTATAAGAGGCTTGCTTTACTTTTTGTAATAAAAGTTCATGCAGCCAGCAGGATTTCAGGAAAACAACAAATTTAACCACAAAAAAGGTAGAAGAATGGGATGGATACAGCTTGGAAACAAAACAGAAGCTAATGTTATACAATTACTATGGAAAGACGTACCATTCAACAACCAACACGAACTTCCTCAACAAGTAACCAGTAGTTGTTTATGATTTGATACACGCAATCGGCAAGTATAGATTGTCAAAATAAGTCTTTGATTAAAAGGTTATTCGTGATTTAGATAAGGGGCACCCAAAATTCATTTAGTGAGGAAGAACTGCTGGAAAAGGAGCAAAGATCAGGGGCCACACACGACAGCTAGGATATTGACACGTGAATACTTTGAAAATTGCCTTACCCGTCTACTTCATGTAAGCAACAATACTTTCAATGAGGGTAGTAAGGCTGCACTTTGCTCTTAACATTAACGCAATTGTTTTCAACCAGGGTTCCGCGGAAAACTAGGGTTCCGACAGGGCAACCCAGGGGTTCCATCAGAAGTTGCACAAATGTTATAATCGACATTAATTTCAAATTCTCCTGTTCAGATATGTCAACAGGGTTTCCTCAGGCCATTCGAATGTTGCCTTAGGGATCTGCTCCAGCATAAAGACTGAAAACTGCTGCATTAACGCCTGCATCAAACATGACATTTCACATGGTCGAATACCCTCGATTTTATGTCCGTTTCCCCGAATTCTCGGGGCTTGGAGGGTGCTTCTGAGAGGACTTTAGTTCTGGTACAAGCATTTAGGACCGGATGCCCTTCCTGATGTCACCGATGGTCTGCGGTGGGCCTCGAACCCAGGACCACATTGGTCTGAGTCGAGTGCATAACTGCTAGGATACGGCTGCTCTTCACATGTTCGAATACAATGGCATTATATTCGGCTTTACTGCGACTTGAAGGTGTCACATAAAACATTGCAGTTACCATGAATTCTCGAATACGCCCCTGGGGTCTTATTTGCAAAATTAATATTTAAGTTAGGGCTTATTGTAGGGGGGCTTATTCGGAAGTGGAGCTTATTCGAAGATTTACAGTAATTTCATTTGCAAAGTACGTCTGAGCTGAAGGGGGAGGTGGTTTAGTGAATCAATATCAACTTGGTAAATAAATATTGATATAAAAGCAAAAAACATTTATGCTTGTGCAGTTATATTTTCAGAACTTCATGCGGGCCAATAAAGAATGGACGATGGGTCGTAGCGTGCACAACATTGACTTAGAACTTCTATTCTCAATAAAATCTAGTAACGAAATGTGAGACACCCTATCAAAAGATACAAATACTTTCGCAAGATACTTGCAATCCGACCTACTCTTCTAGATATAGATTCAATCTGAGATCCACAAATCCCATTTGCTCTACAATCCCACTCTTTTTTCAAGCCTTTCAATTTATGCAATTCGTTAAATACCAGGTAGTGCAGGTCCTTTTAGCTTTACCGGTCAGGACCCAGTTGCAATTTCTGTAAGATTTTCAACCCAGCCCAAAACTAGAGGGGATTATCCCAGGCTTTTGTGGGAAAATGATGACAGACGTGCTATCACATACCTAAGCCTATCCAGGAGTGCGGTGGCGTGCGGTGGCGTGCGGTGGCGTGCGGTGCGCACGCCACCGCACGCCACCCGTATGGAGCCTACTTTTCTCGTAATAAGCCGTTATGAAACTTCAAAAGAGTGGGACAGTGATGCTGTGGAGGAGGCTTGGGAGCAGCCCCTTTTCCAAGTACTTTCCAATTT
>OLMO02000231.1:22659033-22669572 GCA_900291935.2 Cassiopea xamachana
TAACTTGAACCGCCCCCTTGAAAAGATCAATAATCGGCGCCTATGTGAGCCACATATGTCGAACCTGTCTAGGAGGTGGACCAAAGTTAAAAGAAAAACACAGACAGTAGTGTATTACTGGTAACCATAATAGAAGCTTAAACCTGGTACAATTTATTTCATCTCCTTGTGGGTGGGCCACAAAATTTCCCTTTGTAGGCCGTTGGTTGGCCTCTTCTGTAGTTCTTACTGTTGCTTTCAGGCACAGCACTATTTCGTAGCCTCTTATGCATACTTTCTTTCCTTTTATTCATTAGTTTTTCTTATACCACTATTACTTTTGTTACACAGTTAAGGGGTAAGCTACCCACATAAAGAGTCATTTTATATATTTGCTTCTCCTTTTGAGCAAGTTACGTGTCATGCTTCACAGGGGCCTATTTTAAAGAAAGTGTCCATGACCCCACTCTGGTATGATAGAGCTTGACTACACCCTACTTGAGCTTTCTTGGAGACCACGCCCTTCAAACAATCCAGAAATTCATGTGGAACGTTTTGTTGCTTGAAACCACATTGAAGCATGTGTTACACCACATTGAAGCACGGGTTACACCACACTGAAGCATGTGTCACGCCACATTGAAGCACGTGTTATACCACATTGAAGCACGTGTTGCACTTTTCGCGAAGTAAGAAGCATATAAAAGTGAAAAAGTTGCCTACCCACACTTTTAAATTTCCAAAACCACATTTAAGATATGCAAGCCCACAAAGTGTGGCCAATACCACGCTAAAATAGGCTCTGTGCTTCATCTGTGTTACATAATGGTTGCACTTGAATGCATTGATGTTACATACTTATATAAGCATGAAGAGGAGGCGGGTTAATAAATCAAGTACTATGGCCCCATTCACACTATATCGGATTCATCTTGTACCACATTCTTGACCGCATCCAATATCAAAATTTTACAGTACTCCGCTTCCGAAGCGACGATGTATTGGATTCATGCATTCATACTGGGTCAAAAGTGATCCTATATCGAAAGCAATCCGATACATACCACTTTCACAGCGGAGCGAATTCACGCCGCAAAAGCGGTATGAAGCATATCGGATTCATCCGGTATATTGTGGATGGAAGGCCTATCTGATGTAGGAATCGATATGTGATGAATCCGGTATAGTGTGAATGGGGCCTATCTCTGTCAAAAAAATCTTAGAATATTCGTTGTGCTTTATGCTACAGTCGAGCTGCAAAATTCCCTCCACCAAAATACAGTGTTGTTTTGAAGGGTACATGACTAGCACGGAAGGGAGAAGTGATGCCTGTCCAAACAGCAAAGGGCTTTGGCTAAAGATTCAATATTGTATGAAAATAGTAGCTTACATTTTAAAAATTGCCATAGAAAACTAAATGGGTTTTCCAAGTACTTTTAGCAGACACTATTCATAGCGCTTGAAATAGTACTTGATATCCTGTTGCATATGTTTGAAAAGCCTTTTATTGCGCATTTCCTTGTAACAGGGTGATAGTGGTGGCCCTCTTGTTCTCAAAGATAATAAAGGGAAATTCGATCTCATTGGAATTGTTAGTTGGGGCGTCGGATGTGCTAGGCCAAATCGTGGTGGAGTGTATACCAGAGTATCAGCCTTACGATCATTCATCGACTCAGGTATTTCTGGAAATCGTTTTCGATGTTACTTATGATCACTGCAGTATTTAACTGAAATTTGTTGCCAAAGTCTAACGCACATAGCAGATTTTTATCGTTGCGACATGCGATTTTTGTCTTTAGTCTCAAAAATTTGCTATGTGCGGTGACTTAAAACTAACGATTTATATCTAACGAGTCTTGAGATCAAGCATGTTTGATATTTGTTTTTGCTCGCAAGAGACCAAAAACAAAAATCTGCTGTGTGCGGTGTTTCGCGACAAAAGTCATGGAACACGTAACTTATTAAGCCAATAGAAGAGAAAAGGATTGGCCTGAAATATCACTCCCGCGCAGCGCTGGATGAATGTTTCACGGAGTAGCGCTTCAGACATTGCTTCTATCCACGATAAAAATCTGCTTTTAGCATTTAAAAATCAGCATTTAAAAATTTCATGTTATTTTCATCAAATAGTTTCTCACTGCTGTACTTTTCTATATAGTATACCAGAGGGTGCATGATGGAGTAAGCGCAAAATGTTCCCTTCACCTTTGACCTATTACTTCTACCTCATTTCCAGAGTCAGATGGAAAAAGTACAGCCTGTCTTACGTAGTTTCCGATAAAAACTTAGTTTTTGACGGGAAAAAACTCATGTCACTTTGAAGGGTTGATCTATCACCCCTGCACAGACTCACTGTATTTCTATACATTCGGGCTATAGTAGTGAAAAGCTTTGATCGCTGACGGTTCAACAATATGGATTTTGTCTAGTAATTTTGTCATTATTTCGTTGCTAATAAGTATATAATATCTTATCTGTAATTTGCATCTTTGAGAGCCAATCAGGGGCGCGCTACAACATTTGTATTTTTTTTGGCTGAAATGAGACTTTTTGGAGGAAACCTGTCAGCATGTTTGCCGACAAAGAAGACTTTCCTTAAACCAAACTTGCTGATAAAGGTTTTCCTCGCATTTCAACGTTGACTAGTACTAATGAAACACTCCAATTTCGCGGAACAGCTAAATATTTACTGCAAATTTGCCGAAAAGCCAAATTGTTGGGGGTGCAGCACCTCTTGCGCCCCTAATAGCTACGCCCCCTGGCTTCAGGGCTCATGTCCTGCTTTGCAACTTGAAAGAGTGGCCAGCATTCACTTGGTTTTCGTTTGCTAATAACTATTCATCGCTATTACAACATTTATGAATTTTTTGTATCAATTTTCTTTACAGTATTAGGGTCTACACCAATGCCAAAACCCACGACCTCTCCTGTAACAGGACAACCTGGTAAGTCATATTTCAGCTGTTCGTACGTCGGTACAAAGGTCTGGATTGATGTTATAAGCGACAGAAAAGCATGGAATCGACCTCCCTTCTCAGATTGACTCTGTTTTTATAAGAATACCCATAAGTGTAGGAGGTGGGGGACAGGGGGGCTGCAGCCTCCCCCCAAGCTGGACAGAAATCCGTTTCACTCGGGCAAATTTTCTGAAAGAACATAGGAAATTCGGGCAGAAAGTTTGCAGCCCCCAAATTTGAAGTCCTCCTACACCCATGAGAATTCCCAACTTTTTTTCAAGCTTCAATATTCTTATGTTTTTTTATTCTGAGCCTAGAATCATTCTTCAATTATTCTTTAATACCAATGATATAGCTTCGCCTAAAAGTTTAAAGAATATATTCCAATCTTTGTTAATGTTTTACTACATCGTAAAACTAAGCAAAAGTTTATTTTTTTTCTGTATCGATGATGTAGAAGTACATCTGAAAGCAGTATTATAACTAGGATACAAAAATATTGTCTTGATGAAGCTTGAGCCTTGCATTATTCTTAAATTTTTCTTAAATTTCAGCAATTTTGAGCCTCAATATTCTTATTAACCTTTTTCTTATAAAAAGAGTATAACAATTGATGTACTGAACGAGAGGCCATGGGCACGTGTCCCCTCGAGAAAATTTCTAAGGGGGCACCATAGTGACAAAGAGATAGTTTAATATATTTATAGAGGTCCGAAAGGTTGCCATTTAGAGTTCTAAATGAATACCAATTTTTTCAATCAGGAAAATGCCCCCAAGGAAGATAATTCCCCACCACACTGCTGAGTTGCAATGTAAAATATTAAAACTAAAATAAAATTGCAGATTGCATACGGGGCTTGCACCTAGGGGGTCATTCACACGGTACAAAGATCCCTTAGTTGCAATCGTCATACAACACACAGAAAATGCAGAATGTGTGCTAGTCCATAATTATTTTCCAATTTTGTAGACCTCCTGACATGTTCCTTTCAAAACAATTTGTGCAACTGGAAGCAGTCAAAAAGTGATAAGTTCGATTGGACAAGAAGGAAAGGAAAGACCCCTAGTTCAAGAACAGGGCCAAGTCAGAGTTCCACAGGAAGACGTGGTATGGCAGTTAGTTTTATTATGAAAAGAATTTTTTTATACAAGGCTGTAGCCTTGGGGAGCTAGGGAGCAGTCCTCTTGTTATATTCATAAGATATATAAGGGTTGATTTCTCTGATTAGTATGTATTGGGGGTTTACTATACCTTCAAAGTCTTTGTATACTTTAATATTTCAACTGATAAACCTTTATACTTAAAGTAAATGTACGCAAGTTACACACTACCATTTTAAGTATGTTTATAGTAAAGCTGTAAGTCAAATTTTAATGTTGCAAACTATTGTGTGGTATGTTTTCATAGCTTCCTGTATAGCAGTTATTTCCAGTTAAAATAAGAAGTGAATGAAATGCATTGGCCAGTTTCATCATGTAGTTTTCACAATTTAGAGTTTCTTTAATTCGAATATTTCATCGATTTACTTTAAAAAGTAAGATACAAGTTCCATAACATACATTTAACAATAATCACAATCACTATTTCGAAATAACAACAAAGGCTAAGCCTACTCCCATAGACTCAGAATAAAGATTAAGCTATACAAGCGACAACAAAATAACTGTATTAAATAATACTATACATTTTAATACCACAGACTTACCGAATACTTCCCCATATAACCAAAAAACTACATAAATGTGGTTTATATCAATAGCAACACCATTTTCAGCTGAAAAACATTCGATAAGTTGCACTATTATCATGTCAAGCAACTCCCCAAACACACACAAGAAGACACACGTATCACGCTTTTACAGATTAATCATAACAACGCGAAACACAGGATTAGCCGTAACAAAAAACTCTAGCGAAAACTCATTAAGCAACAAAAGAATAGAGAAGCAACAGCCTAACAAGTAGCAAACATGTCTACATTTTATCAGATACGCAAAAGTGCAAACAGATAACTAAATATTCAAGAAAGCATAATAATTTGGCTACAACACAACTGAAATGCTTTAACAATCTGAAAGGACTTTGCAGAAAACAAATTTTATTTACCATATTTGTTTTTGTTGTATCCTTTCAGATTATTATTTGTATATTGAAACGTCATATCCAAGAAACATCGGAGACACTGCTACTCTCATCAGTCCTGAAATTCCGGCCTCTGCTTCATCGTGTCTTTCATTTAACGCCCATATGTATGGCTCAGGCATAAATACCCTGAAGATAGATATGGTTCAAGGAAGTCGCAGAACGACTCTGTTGAAGGAAACTGGAAACAAGGGTAATAAGTGGAACCCATATAAAGTAAATCTTCCGGCAGGTGGACCATACAAGGTAGACATCATTTACACATGCGTGACATTATTGATGTTATTAGAAGTGCCACATGTTAACTATTGCTACTAGGAATTGTGATGTTCAATTGGCTAAAAGCTACATCAACCAGCATAAGTTCCAAATCTTTGATTGGTTAAGAATTCTGATCTCATCTAAATTCTCCTTACGTATTGGCCAATGACAAGGCTGGAAATTAACAACATCAACCTAGTTTTTGCGTTGATGTACACATTACCTTTTTACAGAAGAAGGTAAGGAAAATCTCGAAAACTAACACCTGTCCATATAATTGATTGATTGATTGATTGATTGATTGATTGATTGATTGATTGATTGGAACGTTGTTTCAATCTATTTCATAGAATGATGATGTATGCTTAGTTGCCTGTTTTTCTTTTACTTAATAACCATCCAAGTCCAAATAAGCGTCCACCCAAAATGTTTGTTTTTAAATAAGCACGCGGGGTGATTAAGCGGTGAATAACGGTAATGCAAAGGCATTGATGGAAGCGCTATGCCCAGTGTCATTGACATGGTCTCTAATGGAAAAGGAAACATCTTGAATGCTTTTTCATCTTTCTATTGACTCTACAATGTTTATAATTTATATATTAACAGAATACCTCCATGCACAAAAATTTTGAAATCATCTCCTTTTCCGCATTATCTCTATCCACTAGTAAGCAACGCCTCCATAGCTTTTCCATTTAAATATGTTATAAATTTCAAGCCAAATACAGTGCATTCTTCACAATATAACTTTCATCTAGGCTTTCCTCAAAGCTCTAAGTTGATTGAATCAAAGATTTAAATAATCAGCTTGACAATGTCATTAGCTAAAAATCGTTTTTCCAAAATTCATTTTTAAAAGACAAGTGTAAAATGAGAAATAAATCTTGTTTTAAGCCTTCTAACCCATTCACCTCTATGTCACTTCAATATTCTCACAGAACTTCTGCTTTCTCTCTGTGATAAATATCTAGTTCACTTTTTCTCTTGGAACTTACACCATGCTTGGTTTTTGTGCTTCAATAGAAGGTATCTGAAGGAACTTTACATGGAATTCAAGCGGGTTCGGGAAAAATTCCCTCCCAGAAAGTTTCTAGAAGGGAACTTTCCTCACACAAATTTACACATTGAGCTATTCCAGTTTGTGATCTATAACACTATGCCTCTAGGAAATGACGCAAAGTTTATTCATTCAACGTGACCTAAGCAAGCAATAGGTTCTAATCACTTCATTGCATGTAAAGATTTTCGTTGCAATTATAGATTGAAATAACTGGAATTCGTGGTAAGAATTATAGAGGAGACATTGCTATTGACGAGCTGAAGTGGAAGAAGTCGGCTTGCTGTATGTTTTCCATCGCTATATTGTATTTATAAAGTTGTATGTGTAACGATTTGTTTTCTTGTCATGATGGTGAGCAGTCACCATATTTGTAATAGTAGTTTATGCCTAGGCCTAACGAAGAATGTACATGAGACAATGCCTCATGATATTTTCTGGTATAATGCAAATCAAAGACTAACTAATTTGAATGAAAAACTCACTGCATATGACATCAACTGAACACAACTATACATGGTACGTCAAGATCGCTATACACGTTGACAGGACAGTTTACTACACACAACAGGACTCTACAGGTGCGCGAGACTGAAACACGCAACATGATAACTAAAGCGATACCACGTACAGCACATAACTAAAACATTAAACTCAATACGTTACATATGCAAAGCTGTAAGGAAATTGGAAAGAAAGTTTTAAATATATTACTTTTGTATTTTTAGTTCATTTTGCATTGTATGTCGTTTTAATTTACCCTTGATAATTAGTGCTGAAACCACATAGCAAAGTGTAGGCTCCGTTGGTCTATTTTGCTTTAGGACCAGGCCTAAAACCTATGCTTAAAGGTTGTTTGATAAATCACCAGCCACCAGATGTCAGAATTCAATGAATCCAGTGAGCATTTTGGACATAAATTCAAATATCAATCTTGGACTTAGAAGCAAATATTGCTATTGTTTGCTGTCTTATCATAGTTCACTGCAAGCACGCTTGTGATAAAGTTGAGAAAACGGGCTACAATCATGCCGCGAATGCTTTAAGTCATAGCCACTTAAAAAAACGTTAAGGAATGTGTGGTGCTATGATATTAGCAAGTGAACAGTTGAAATAATTCCAAAGAGCTGCTTAGAAAAGACGATAGTTCATTTGAAATCCAAAATATCCTCCTCTGCCATAGAAAGCTGCGAAATCAACTTTTCTCATTTCTGTTGTTTGATCGTTTTAAGAACAATCAAAACGGAAAGTAATAAATATCGTATTGATAATCCAAATATATGCATCATGCTGCAAAAGTTAATCCAAAGGCTGTATTGTAGCTCTAGTACGTAAAAATTCTAAGTCTTGATGAAGCTTGAGCTGTGCATTGTTTTTAAAGCATTCCCAAATTTCAACGATGCTGAACCTTAATATGCCTGTACACTCTAATTCTTTACTTTTGCTTAAAAATGGTGTGTATCGGCTAAGTAGCATTATGTCCCGGTTGGTGCTTTGATGCGGGTTCAATGTTTTAGTCTGCATATCGTGAAAAATATAGCTGAATGCAGCGTTACCACTTTCTAAGTTTCCTTTTAAATCATTCAAACTTGGTTATTGTATGTTGGATTGCAATGTGTACAAAATAGAAGAATTTAGAGACAATTTAGGTTTTTCTACCACAAATGGTATACTGTTTATCTTCTTTAATAAAAGCTGTATGAGAAATTGTTAATACTAAGGATTTTTTCTAACACTCTCTGCTAGTCATGTACATCTGCATGCCTTAGAGTAATCTAATTCAGGGGAATCTATTCTTTGCAGATGCACCTACTACGCAAGTTCCAACAACAACCGCCGTACCCACTGCAGGTAGGGAAATTTAGAACGCCTCTGATAAGTCTTATTCCTAAGCAGAAACATGCTACATTAAGAACAGATTGTATTGACCACTTTACATCAAATCAACTTTACATTAAAGCTCATGCAGGTAACGTGGAATGGTATTTTATGCTGGTATATCTCAGATATTGCTTTGGTGACTTGCAAATTGTATCTGCATCTTTTGGTAGATGGTTGTAGACGCTGGAGAATAAGGACATTTTACCCATCACTATATAATGAAGACATTTAGTTTTTAAACTGCAAGAGATATTTAAGTCTAATGATAGACGAATTTCTTGTAGATACATATACGTTTTTTAATAAGAAAATCATTATTTTGCCTGAGCCTTAATGTTCTTAACTTTTCCCGAAATTGAGCCCCAGATTTTCTTAAATTTTTCTTAAATTTTTCCGAAATACACTGGCTAAAATGGGCTAGACATTCGTTAGTAATGTTGTATACTTGAATTTGAATTCCATCTTTAACATGTTGAATGCATTAACAACGTATTATCGATTTCTGGCCAATAGAAGCAGTAAATTTTGGAAATTCGAGCGTCGTGATTTTCTTAAGATTTTCTTAAGATTTTGACCATTTGAGTCTCATTTTCTTACAACCTTTTTTCTTATAAAAAAACGTGTATTTTTTGCCAATACTAAGAGAGAATTAAAACACAAGGCAGCTACATTTTACTGTCTAATCCACAGCAGGAAATGACACAAAGTCGTCCAGTCCCCACTTTTATTAGCATTTACTATTCCATGTCTACGCCTTTTAAATTCCACGCCCATTAGGGACCACACCCATATTACTACAAGGAAGTAACTATCGTACTAGTCCAGTACAATGGATTAGGATTGGGTTCATGGATTTGTTGTTATTGTTTAATTTATTTTGAGTAGGCTGTTATACCTAGCATTTTCAGCTAATTTAGGCCTACTATGCATGCCGCATCCAGGCATGGGACCACTAGTTTAACGTCCATTCCGAAGGACGGCGGAGTGAGCTGTTTTGGTCGTTCATCTTGAAGGTCATCCATCAAGTCTCTGACCGTATACAGCCATGTTTAACTTCAGTTAAGCTAATTGCTGGATGGGCAGCTCGGCCACTTACACTTTTCCAAGCTATGCCACCATTAGGTAGCATAACTTGGAAAAGTGTGATTGGGTAGACCTTCTTGTGGCTCGAGACCGTCTCACTGTATTGGGAATAATATTCGTGACTCCAGAAGGCAAGGCCTATGAATGTAATGATAGTGATAGAAGATGAAAAGATCTGCAACCAGACGATGATAGGAGAGAGACTATAGAGATTTTGTGAGGCTTGGGTTGGTGATGAAATGGATTGCTTTGGATTGGACTTTATCAAGAAGAGGATTACCTTCCCAGACATGTGAACAGTAGTGCAGAGAAGGAAGAATCTGAGATCTTATATTGTTAGCAGTTGAGAAGGTGAGAAAAAGACACGGGCACTGAAAAGAAAGCCGAGATTCTGAGATGCGTTCTTAGCAATAGAATGAGGGCTTTCCAAGTAAGATTTGATGAATTTTGAAAGAACAGGCTGCATGAAAGAAAATGAAAAGCCCAGTTCACAACCGTTTACGAAAACAGGGGAAAAATCTTGGTGATGTATGTATGATATGACAACCTGTCTCGTCTTTCCCTGATTGAATTTAACAAGGTTACAGTTACTCCCAATTCTCTATATTTATCAGCTCAATCATGAGAAGTAAGACTGAGATGCTAGTGCAAGGTGCTATGGATTGGATGAAAAAGATGAACCCAAATAAGTATCATCAGTGAAGGAGTAAATGCTAGGGGGTGTAGAGGGTAGTGGGTCATTTGTGAAGATAATGAATAGAATAGGAGAGACTAAAGAGCCATGAGGTACACCAGAGTTGACAGAATGAGACTTAGACTGAAAGCCATGAACCCCCAGTGCGATTGACCTATCAGATAGAGAGCTAATAATCCATGTAATATGAGGGTGTAGTGGAGACCGAATTTTGGTAGTTAGCAAGAAGATCTTTGTGCCAGACATGATCAAAAACTTTGGAAGTATCAAGAAAGATCACTCTACTTCCACTGTATGATTCTAGAGCAGATTATTACGAGAGCAGCATAGGCTAGAAGGTCCCCAGCAGGCCTAGCTCGAAAGCAATACTGGTGATCAGAAAAATGGTTGTTTGCTGCAGGAAGACAAGCAGCGGTTTGGTGATAATGGCCTCCATAGTCTTAGAGGTGAGAGAGGTAATTTCAATAGAGCAATAGTGTGAAAG
>OLMO02000231.1:22684744-22692882 GCA_900291935.2 Cassiopea xamachana
TGACATTGTTTTTGTTTCCTTGGTCCCAATCTTAGCTCAATGAACTCGCCAACTTTATTGCAGTACAATTTTTATCAATGCAGCTTTCATTTCTACTGAAATTTATATTTCGCTTGCAAAAATGCTTTAACAACCATGTTGATAGTTGAAATTAGCTAAAAACACCTTTTATTGCAATCAGGTATTCTTCACAACGATCAAAGAGATCTTCTTCTTTTCCATTCTCTGCAAGTGATGCAAAGATTTCAACATATGTTGCACCTTCATTCAATTTGGCTTTTCTCTCAATTGCTGTTGCTTTCTATGTCATCGATGTGAAGTTCATTTTTTCACTTTGAAAGCATGAAATTTGTACTCTGCACTGCCTTCTGGATTCTTGAATGAAGTTCTAGAAGACTTTCATGTTAAAGATTTCAAAGCTAAAGCGTTATATTTATTTACTAAACACTAGCTTGATATTCTGGCTTATAGCCAAGCTAAGCGTTCATAAGTCTTTGCTGTGTGTTTGTACTTCATTGCATCAAAACATTTATTTTTATTGTAGATCGAAATAACTGGCATTCGTGGTAGAGGTTATCGCGGAGATATTGCCATTGATGAACTGAAATGGAAGCTATCACCCTGCAGTACGTCATCAGCAATAACTGGTTAAAGTTAAATAATTGCACTGAGACATTATCTGTGTTCATTTCTAAGACATACAGACAACCATTGCATCCATAAATGAATCTAGCAAGTAGTTTCGGTGCTTACTTTCTACTGTTTACAAAATGGAATTAGAATTCTGCGAGGATCCTCGGTCTGTAACTAGGATCTTCGATATGTATCTAGGGTCCTTGATCTTCAGCTATTAATGTTGAACTGCAGCTAGGGCCGTCAATCTGCAGCTAGGATCTTCAATCTGCAGCTAGGATCATTGGTCTGTAGCTCGGATTCTCAATCTGCAGCTAGGATTCTTGATAAGCAACAAAGATTTTTGATCTGCAGCTATGATCTTCAATCTGCAGCTAGGATCCTTGATCCGTCACTAGGATTATTGATCTTTCAAGGTGGGATCCCTTGATCATTGAATCAGATTATACTAGTTTTTTATAAGAACCATTAAAATTGAAGTCCAGGCTGCCTGTTCTTAATTTTTTCCAAAATATTGAGGCTAAATTGTTGTTAATTTGTTCTTTAATTGGCAGGGCTTAGGCGTTTCAGAAATACATAGAAAGACAATATACAAAATGACATTGGATGTTTTGATTAACTGACAGCCCACAAGTCGAATGTTCCATCCGAGATGGTCTTTCTTGCATATCAATGCTTTTAGCTGAAGAAAGTTTATAGGAAATCATAAATAGACAATGTTAGCACAGTATCTCGTTTTGCTAGGAACAAATAATTCTCAAAAATTAAAGGGGAAAAATAACAAGGCTGTCAATTCTCCTCAGGCTAGCCAGGAAGGGGCATTTCATACAAATATGTTAGTGGAAGGCTTATGCATCATTGCCCAAAAATATATTTTACGACAGTGCTTCCGCCTCATCCTTGTTCTTACTGTGTTCTAAATTATTGACCAAATTTCAAGATAGTGTTCCTATAAACTTCTTCTAATAAAAACAGAGTGTACGTCAATTTCCTGCAAAAACTGCGATATAGAAGCTTGAACTGTTTTGCTATGATGCGTTGTGAGGGGCGAAGTTATATCCATAGCCTGAGGATTGAACTGCTTTACAGCAAGCAGTGTTTAAAGAACGAACACTATATACGTCTGCCATTTAGTCGTAGACATCGTTGGGAAGAAATTTGTATTGTCGCATCTGCGCTCTTTTCATAGGACACCGATAAGTGTATATATTGAGTTTGAACGAAAATTTACGTTTTTAACTAGTTTGAGTGAGTGTTAAAGCTATTGCCGGGTTCTCGAAGACTGACACATAAAAGACATGTCTTTATCGTAGTTCGAACTTTAATCAACTGTCTTAACACATTCGGCTAAGTCATTATAAACTTGGCTACTACACGCTGGCCAATACGCCGGAGGAGTGTTGCAACGTCAATCACAACATGAGATAGCAATGGCATGACACCAAAAACACTAACTACTCTTTTTAGATTGAATACTCAGCTTATCAAAATAGAGGAATTTTTCAGAAAAATATTTATTCATAAGATTTTGCTGACATTTATATCTTAACGTAAGCCAGTCGCAAAAGCGACATAACATTTTTCTTTAAGTACTACCCTCTGAAAGCCTTAAATTATTATTTATACCATACTATCACTAGTTGAGCTGAATACAGCATTGCAGTTCTCAAAATCCCTCTGTGAATTGTTGAATACCCAGCGTTTGATTGTGGTGGATAGTAGTACAAGTTTAGTTCATGGACGTGGAACCGACATTGTTGCTTTCTACAAATGTGACATTTTGCTCCTTTTGAAAAACAGAGCTTGTCAATGCATTAGTTGCAAATTGTTTGTATTCAAACTCTAATTCTATAGATCGTGTACATATTAATGCAGTCACATTTGTGAATTGAAGTTACTTCCAGAAATAGCTGTAAATCCGATTCTTTCCTATAGTGAGATGAGAGATTGCTTCATTAAGTTAGAAGTAGGTAAAATAGGCAATTTAATTGCGAATGACATTGGTAATTTATTACTTGCACCTAGAGATAATGCAGTCAACAAGGCTTTTAACTGTGGAGGGAAGTCGTTATAGTTTTAGCCTTCTAATTTTGCAGGCGGAGGAGTAGCTACGACCCCAAAACAAACACCAAAGCCAGGTATGAGAAATAACTAAAATAGTGATATGATTATGATAATTTCCTATAGTGTGAAACAAGCTTTTGGAACCAAAATGTGTCAAGAGCATTAATAAATTTATTGAGTTGAAAATTCATTAAAATGCTTCGTACTTGTCTTGCAGCAGCAGCATCCTGTGGGAAGCCCATGATTTCCAACCAACGCGTCATCGGAGGAGTAAATGCAATTAGGGGTTCATGGCCATGGCAGATTTTACTGTTGTATAGATCAATTCCAATGTGTGGAGGGACATTGGTAACTCCATCGATCGTCATAACTGCAGCTCATTGTGTCTATCGACGAGGAACATCGTCCTTCAAAGTCAGGTAGACCACTAATAGTATCTAAGTAAATTATTTCCACTGGATGGCGCTCAGTAACGTATTTCGCTGTTTACATGATGCATCTGTGTATAAGATGCACACTTGATTCAATGGCTGAATTCTGAGAAAATCGTTTTTCCCTTGTCTTACTTTATATAAGACGTACCCTTTTTTTTGTAAAGTCTGTTTATTTTCATTAAAGAATAAGCTTAAGAATACCTACCCGCGCCAATGGCGTATTGGACGGCGTCTATCTCCGTTTCCATGGCCCTGGGCCACACGTCTGTGATTGCAGTGAAGGCTACAGGGGGGCTGGTCCACTGGTAGCTCCGTGTGTTTACCTTTCCCTCGCTGCCTTCTCATCTGGCCCTCGACATGTGAGATTCTCACATGTCGAGCTCCAGATGAGAAGGCAGTGAGTACCATTTTAAAGGCCGGTGCTCGAACCCACGACCTACTGGTTGTGAGGCAGACGCTCTATCCACTGGGCCATCACTCCGGTTAAGAATACTATAGAAGCTAACTATGTGGGGCAATGTTCATTCCGCAATATTTATAATTAAGTAAACTATTTTTTGCGTATATAGGTTTTAATATCCATTAAATTCTTGTTCATCATCCGTTTCATCAAACAGGTCCCTCTAGTCTTTGTCGGATAATATTGCCAACTGTTTCTCACCGGCCCACGAATAGTTCAGATCAAGATCAAATTCCATATTAATGTCATCATGATCTTCTTTGCTGTCTTCGTCATCTGCTTTCTGATTTTCTCCATCATTTCCATCATCATCAATTTCTTTATAATTTTGTTGCTGGTGGTTTGGCGTACTTCATTTTTTCCATTTCATTGCTACATTTATTACGATTAAGAATTAAGAGAACGTGTGTTCCATTTTATATCATATTATTTTTTGTCAATAAAATACCACTTTCTTTCAACAAGGAAATGATGGTTCAGTCAATGCTCTCATGTATAAGGCGCACATTCAAATAGAGCCAATAATAATCCGAGAAAGGTGCGCCTTATACACGGCTAAATACGATAATTTTAAACAGTAAAACTCAATGTGTAGAATTTCTCCAGTCGCATCCCTCATATTTCTTTCTTCTTCTAATCAACTCGATATTAATGCAGCATTACTTCCCGCAGAATTATATTGAATAGTTCAGTTTAATTGCGCAAAATTGTACTTCATTTAAGTTTTGTAAACATCTCCCTTCCAAGGGTTGGTGAATATAATATAAAGAAAAGTGAAGGATCAGAGGATGATTTGCAAGTCGAAAAGATTGTTTGGCACCCAAAATATAGCCGCGCTACCATCGACTATGATATTGCTGTTATAAAATTAAGAACACCTGCAACTATCGGAAAATATGTTCAGACGGCATGCTTACCAGCAGCAAATGAAGAGCCAGCTGTTGGATCTTACTGCTATATCACTGGTAAGTTCCTTCACAAAATGCTTTGCTTCTATCCGCTACTTTTAGCTATTCTAGTATATTGAGTAAAGGTAAAGGCATTCCCGAACACTTTCGTACGTAGGGGTGGGCCTGTTAGAGATGAAACTTATCCTGAGTCATCGGCATGTGAGGTAGGGTGGCCAGTTCCTTTCCTCGCCGCCTTTATCTACCCAGTGTTGCCACTCGGTACGCATTTGCTGCTGGATGAACGTTGAGCAAGCATTCAGGCCCTGTTTATACTATACTGGATAGCCATCGTGGTGCCGCGATTTTTCTATAGCATAGGGAGTGCCATTTACACCATGCCAAATCTATCCGGTAGGAGACGCTCCATAGATTAGAGGAAAGTGACTTCGCTCTGTAGGTGATATGAAAGTCATACCGTATTGTTGTAACGCTATCCGGTATAATATAAAGGATCGCCCTGTCCGAGAGAGATCATTCCATTACACAACGCGACGATAGAAGAAGGTATAGTGTAAACGGGGCCTCAGTCCGGGCATCGAGTCGGACTCGAACCGTAGACCTTCCGCACGGGAAGCATGTGCTCTAATCACTGTGCCACCTCGCCCATAATATATTGAGTAGTGTGTTGAAGTCAAAAGGATACATCATTTGCACTCAGCGACAAAGCGGTAGTGAGCATATAGGCATCCCGCACGAGCTCTGTCCAAAAATTTGACGCATTTGCTGGAATGTTAAAACTCCGAGTAGACAGCAAAGGCAACCACTAATACCATTCTGACAAATTGTAAATATGAATAAAGACCGCTGTTTCAAAATTACTGAAAAAATGCCTGTTTTTAGCATATGAATTTAATTTCCACTGCGCTTCTGGTTACTCTGGTGGCAGGTGTGAGGCAAGCTATTCATTGAAGCGATTATTTTCACTTCAAGAAACAATGCAAGGGTTTTCACTTACTTAGCCCAGTGGAAAACTAGGGCTCCTAACAAGAGGTCGAGGAAGGCTATAAGTCATAAATTCAATTGTATTGAGTATCGTTTCGATGTCACCCTAGCCTTGTTCTCAGGATAAATGAGAAATACCCTGTTTAAAGAAGGTGACCCTTCAGCAATTGCTGATTTGTAAAAGGCCCTCTATTTATGATAAAACATAATACAAAGTAGCTACTAAAATATATCGTTACAAGACTAATTACAATATGATATGAAATTAATTAATATCATGTGGAAGAGGGAGTAGAAAAAGAAAAAGCATAATAGTAAATCAAATATACAGTAAAATATTTTAGAGAAAAGGAGGGAGGCAAAATGCAAATTAACTTGTTAAGATTTTGAAGTTGCTGAGAGTAGGTGCTCTTTTGGCTTTTGTTGGTAGGCTGGTCCATGGGGCCCGATTGCAAATATTTTAATTTTTACCGTCCATTTCAATTTACTAAAACCCCCTAACTAAGCAATTTAGAAGAAATTCCAACCCCTCCCCCCATTTTATTCACATCTCACCCCCAATAAAGATTTCAAAGTTTTGAAAAGGAGGAATAAATACAATACATTGGCTTTGTGCATATAAATCAATAGTAACAAGTAAGGAAATAAAAAAGTAATATGCAAGATAGAAATAAGTACAAGTAAACACTTGTGGAGATGTCCTAAAAATAAGTAATAACTAATTGGCATTAACCTCTTTTAGCATTAGCTTTTAGCTTTTATCATTAGCAACTACTTGCAATAATTTTGAAATTTTTGGATCCCCATACTTTCTATTGAACATTGAACCTCCCCGACTAAAGCTAAACATTGACCCCCTGACAATTAGCAATCCCCCTGTTACAGTGATAATGGGAAACTATACCCATTTCCATCTGATACCACCCCCAAGTTATACCTTTTCAGTATAATGTCAAACCCCTCATTATTATACCTCCCTTACAATTCCGTGCGAAAGAATTGTCATATGTAGTAATTTGAATCACAAACAACATGACATTTATCAGCCTAATTCTATTATAGCTTTTTATATCATATCTATTTTTTCTTATTACCAAGATGTTTAGTTCATATCATACTGAGCTCTTCTATACCATGCTTTGTAAAAGTATGTTTCTGACGATTTTCATTAATTTTAGGCTTTGGTAAAATAAAGCATCCAGGAAAAATGCACAATATTTTGCAACAAGCAAGGATTCAAGTCGTATCACAACAGACCTGCAAAAATAGGAATACAGTGAACCTTGGACTAGCAGTATGTATCAGCTTCAGTTTTGATCTTGATCAGAGCACTTTTCATTCTTCATATTGCAGTACGTTAGTATTCTGAGGGAGAGTCTCATCTTCTGATTATGCTCGATCTCTTCTGGTAGGGGGTGTGCAGGTGTGCAGGGCAATTGGATCTCATTGTATGTCAACGACGATATCGATAGCGACACCCCCCTCCAAAGAGTTTATGAATTTACACCCCTGTGTACTGGTTAAGATTATGCTTATTGAGAAATAAAGAAGTTGTACCTTAAGAGAAATCGGTATAAATAAGACTTGGAAGTTGGGTTTGGGGTCTTGTAATTCTTGAATTGCTTGATTTTCCTTCTCAAATTCAGTCATTCACTCTTATGCCATGCTGCATAGCGTTCACTACCATGGATTTCCATCTTTCACAGTTCCAGAGCACGATAGCATTTACGTTGGTTCTTCCTTGTGTAGCCGTCGTACTGTCAAGCATTTTCTCTCTCTGTCTCTTTTTCAAGCATTTTCTCTCTCTGTCTCTCTTTCACGCATTTTCTCTCTATTTTTCTACCAATTTCCCTGTTTATGCTTAACGCTCTCAATTCTCCTCACGTAATGGGACATTGCAATGAGTCTTCATTACTTTAAAGCTTAGCCCAGCATTTAGAAAAATGTTCAAAATTTCCAAAAATTAAGGCTATAACATCTTCAAGAGTATGAAATAAACCTCATGGCAATCTTAAAGTAACATTTCACTATGACTATCTCTAGATCACAGACAGGATGATTTGCGCTGGAAATGGTCCTGGCACAACTCAGAGTGGTTGTCATGGAGATAGTGGTGGACCATTTGTTTGCAGGAAAAACGGTGCGTGGTATCTCCAGGGAGCAGTGAGCTGGGGATCTCGTTCATGCTCTGTATCTCTCGGATATACAGTGTTTGCAAAGACAGCCAACGCAGAGATAAATGATTGGATCAAGAAGCAAATTACTCGCTTGTAAAACGCATTCAAAATTCGCTCAAAACTTTTTCATTAGATCTTAACACGTCAATTTTATGCCTTACTCTGACGGAACTTTTTGTGGTTTGTTTAATAATATAACATCAGCAAATTTACAGTTATATTCTTCTTATTCGTCTTGGAATATTTTGGTTCAGGACCTTTACAGGAGGTTTCGATAAATCTACCAAACCAGGGAAGGACAGCTGCTCTGAAGGTTGTTCAAGTTCCCTGGAAGCAGACATAATCCAGTTGTCGAGCAAGCGGATAGCGTTCCCCAGGGGGTATTCCCTAATTTTTTATGCGGGGATCCATGTAAAGGTTTTTTGCTGACCCCCAAATATTGATTCACAGTTTTGACGAATCCCAAATGTTGAGCCTC